>JARQOD010010362.1:0-27648 GCA_033576555.1 Oophaga sylvatica | reverse complement strand
CGTACCTCTTAAGTAATGACTTGTGGAACACATTATGAATTTTAAACGTAGGAGGGAGGTCCAGACGAAATGCCACAGGATTAATTATGGAACTGATCCTGTACGGCCCGATGAATCTGGGGCCCAGCTTCCAGGAGGGAACTTTAAGTTTTATATTCCTGGTAGACAACCATACCAGATCGTTCACATTAAGATCTGGACCAGAAACTCTCCTCCTATCAGCCATACGTTTATAACGGTTCCCCATAGCACTCAGATTATTCAATACACCTCTCCACACTGAAGCAAGTGACGACGAGAAACGCTCCTCCTCAGGAACCCCAGAAGGGCCCCCCCATTGAATGTACAAAACTGGGGATGAAAACCATATGCCCCAAAAAACGGGGACTTACCAGTGGACTCGCTCCGCCTGTTGTTAAGAGCGAACTCTGCCAGAGGCAAGAAAGAAGACCAGTCCTCCTGGTTCTCTGAGACAAAACACCGAAGATAAGTCTCTAGGCTTTGATTCAGACGCTCTGTCTGACCATTGGTCTGCGGATGAAAAGCCGAGGAAAATGACAATTGCATCCCCCGACGTAAACAAAATGCCCTCCAAAACTTGGACACAAACTGAGACCCCCTATCTGACACCACATCAGAAGGCAACCCATGAAGTCTCACAATCTCCCCAATGAACACCTGCGCCAGAGTTTTAGCATTAGGGAGGGCAGGAAGAGCAATGAAATGTGCCATCTTACTGAACCTGTCAACAACCACCAGTATGACAGTCTTCCCTGACGACTGAGGAAGGTCCGTGATGAAGTCCATAGACAAATGAGTCCATGGACACTCCGGAAGTTTCAAGGGTAAGAGGGTCCCAGACGGACGGGTATGAGGGGTCTTAGAGCGAGCACAAACCCCACAGGACGCGACAAAAGTTAAAACATCTTTATTAACGTTAGGCCACCAAAACCGGCGAGAAAGGAGATCTAAAGTAGCCTTACTCCCTGGATGTCCTGCTAAAGCAGAATTATGATGTGCCTCAATAACCTTTTGTCTCAACTGATTTGGGACAAACAGTCTCCCTGGAGGTCCTGCAGGGGCGTCCCCCTGAGCCTCTAACACCTCCTCCTCAAGCTCAGAACATACAGCCGACACTACCACCCCCTCCTGAAGGATAGGAATCGGGTCATCCATTTTCCCGGCCCCTGGGAAACTGCGAGACAAGGCATCCGCCTTAACATTCTTAGATCCAGGGCGATAAGTGACAACAAAATTAAACCTGGTAAAAAACAACGACCATCGAGCTTGTCTGGAATTCAGACGCTTAGCAGATTCCAAATACAGCAGGTTCTTGTGATCAGTAATGACGGTGACCGGGTGGACTGCCCCCTCCAAAAAGTGACGCCATTCTTCAAAAGCCAACTTAATGGCCAAAAGTTCCCTATTGCCGATATCATAATTCCTTTCGGCGGACGACAATTTTTTAGAAAAGAAAGCGCACGGATGCCATTTACCAGGGGACGGACCCTGGGACAATATTGCACCCACCCCTACGTCAGACGCGTCCACCTCCACAACGAACGGCTGTGATGCATCTGGTTGGATGAGAACGGGTGCCGAAGCAAAACATTTTTTCAAAGAGGAAAAAGCTTGGCAAGCTTTGTCCGACCATTTAGAAAAATCCGTCCCTTTTCTTGTCATGTCAGTGAGAGGTTTGACAACAGATGAGAAATTACAAATAAATTTCCGGTAGTAGTTAGCAAACCCCAGAAAACGCTGCAGAGCCTTAAGATCCTCTGGCTGATCCCATTCAAGCACTGCTCTCACCTTTTCAGGGTCCATACGGAAACCGGAGGCTGACACCAAGAAACCCAAAAACTGAAGTTCCTGTACGGCGAATACACACTTTTCCAGTTTGGCGTATAGTTTATTGTCTCGCAAGATCTGCAACACCTGTCTCACATGCTCCTGGTGAGACACAAGATCTGGTGAGTAAATTAAAATGTCATCCAAATATACGACCACAAACAGCCCCACCAGATGACGAAAAATGTCATTAACAAAATGTTGGAATACTGCTGGTGCAGTAGTCAGACCAAAAGGCATGACAAGGTTCTCATAATGTCCCTCCGGCGTGTTAAACGCCGTTTTCCACTCATCCCCCTCTTTTATCCTAATCAGATTATACGCCCCCCTGAGATCCAATTTAGAGAACCATTTGGCGCCAACAATTTGATTGAAGAGATCAGGAATCAGAGGGAGTGGATACGGATCTCGAACAGTAATCCGATTAAGTTCGCGGAAATCCAAGCAAGGGCGTAGGCCTCCATCTTTTTTCTTCACAAAGAAGAACCCCGCGGCCACTGGGGAAGATGAAGGTCTAATATGCCCTTTGGCCAGACTTTCCGAAATATAATCTTTCATAGCCTGCCTCTCAGGACCAGAAAGGTTATATAACCTAGCTTTAGGTAACTTAGCATCAGGAAGTAAATTAATAGAGCAGTCATACACGCGATGAGGAGGCAACTCCTGACACCCCTCCTCAGAGAACACATCCCCAAAGTCCTCCAAAAAAGGAGGCAAAGTACTAGGCACGACCGCACTGATGACTGTGTTCATGCAGTTACTTTTGCAAAACTTCCCCCATTGGCTTATATCTCTGGACTGCCAATTAATCACAGGGTTATGTTTAACCAACCAAGGAAGTCCCAACACAATAGGAGTAGGTAGACCCTCCAACACATAACAAGATAATAGTTCCCTATGTATTGCCCCTACCCGAAGGTCAATGTTATGAACCTCATGAACAAAGCTACCTTGGCCGAGAGGCCTGGCGTCAATGGAGAATATAGGGATCGGTTTGACCAATACACTCAGATGCATACCTTGAGCCTGAGCAAACTGAGCGTCAACCAGATTAGCCCCGGACCCACTATCAAGAAGAACAGAAAATCTCTCCACTCTCGTACCAACCACCACCTCCACTGGTACAAGGAACTGAGAAGAACTAGCGGACGAAATACATACTCCCAGGTTGTCGTCCACCACACAACCTGGGATTAACAGTTTTCCGGCGACTTTTTGCTCAACAAGGCACGGGATGGACATCCCCCAACAAAATGTCCCTCTTTCCCGCAGAAGAAACACCTTCTAGTCCTGCGGCGTACCGCCAATCCCCTCCTACGAAATGATGTCCCTCCCAACTGCATAGGCTCCTCCGAACAGACAAGGGGAACCTCAACATAAGGGACTTTAGTAGTAGGTGGAGTAACAGGGGCGGAGTTACCTCGCACCTCTCCCGAAGCCGTCTATCAGTACGGATAGCTAGGGCCATAGCAGCCTCCAGTGATGGAGGAGAATCATACTGAGCCAAAACGTCCTTTAATTTGTCAGAAAGCCCATGACAAAACTGGCTCCTAAGAGCTGGGTCATTCCACTGAGTATCTGTGGCCCATCTACGGAACTCAGAAGCAAATTCCTCCGCCGGACGATCTCCCTGCTGTATCTTACGTAATTTTGTCTCAGCAAGAGAGACCCGATCTGGGTCATCATATACCAAACCCAGGGCAGTAAAAAATCGATCTACTGACTGTAGAGCCGGGTATCCCGGAGGAAGGGAGAAGGCCCAGGATTGAGGGTCCCCTTGTAGGAGCGAGATAACAATTCCCACTCTCTGCTCTTCACTCCCTGATGATCGAGGCCGAAGCCGAAAATACAATTTACATGCTTCCCTGAAGGTAAAAAATTTGTCTCGCCCACCAGTGAACCTGTCCGGGAGAGCTACTTTAGGTTCAAATCTGGTTTGCTCCGAGGGAGACAAAACTTTGGACTTAATGTCCGTCAGCTCCATGGATAATCCCTGCAACTGCAGAGCCAGCTGGGCTACTGGATCCATGGCAACTGGGAATAATTTTATGGGCCAGTGAAAATGTCACGCGGTCTTATGATATGTGTACGATGTCAGTAAACTATTCTTAAAAGAACAACACTCTATACAACATATAGATTAGCAACATCTGCATGTAAATATAGAATAGATTTACCTGACACGATATCCGTTGAACTCAGGGTTAATCTTGAGGACTTGATACACTGTCACAGGAAAGAGGAGGACCGGGGGTCTAACCTGACCCTAAACTGGGGTCCTAACTAATCCCTCACCTTGGAGGTACTGATAATGGTTCAGAGGTCCAAGTCTCCAGCCTAACCCTGTCTCCTATCAGTCCCTGAACCCTGTAATCAGTCCTAAGAAGGATTCTGATTACCACCAAAGGGATATGGGCTGATCTCTGCTAAATACACAGATTAGACATATAAGACAGACTGGAGAAAACACAGACTTGCATACACACTCAAACACAGAAGGAACATAAATGATCTGGGATATTAAACTCTAAACAAGGTGAGCTTAAAACAAGTAAGGAGCTCTTTAACTTAAGTCTATACAGATACAATCCTATCTGTGGTCTGCATGAAGAATTTCACTGGCAACTCCCAAAACAGAAAACCAGAGATTTAAAGGAAACCAATCAACAAATAATTAATTGCAGCCGGGAGAAAACTGCACCCAGTCCCAGAACTGAGCACAGACAGAATTAACTCCCTAACTGCCAAACACAAAGAAACAGCAACTCAGCTGTGAGAAGTCAGAATGTGCAACCGCGACGATCTTCGTGGCGATGCACACATGACAGACGTTCACTCCACTCCCCATCCAATACAGGTTTGCAGCCCAGCCCTGACTGCACTCAGCTGTCTAATCAAGCAGCCAAAAGTAGGTGGCTGAGTTAGACAGACAGAGCTCTCAGTCTGAATCTGGCTTCAGACGTGTCTGGAGTCTCCTGGAAGCCAAGCTCTGGTAATTATAACCCTGTGTTGTTGTGGCCAGGCTGTCAGAGTCTAGACCACGGTAGTGAGGTAACTAATCGTGTCTAGTTAGCAGCCTGACAGGCTTAGGATTTTGGTTTATGATTTGTTTTATGTTTTGTTGCTGTGGACTTTAATAAAAGCTGGTTGACGCCAGTTTGCACCAGTGCTGCTGTCGGTGATTGGACTCTTTATGCCTCTCCGTCTACCCGAGACGGCGATCCCAGAGCTATATACCCCCTGAACTGGTTACAATGGTTACATTTTTGTGCCAGAAGCAGTGTGAAAAACTGGTGGCAAGCATGCCAAGACGCATGAAAGCTGTAATTAACAATCATGGTTATTCCACAAAATATTGATTTCTGAACTCTTCCGGAGGTAAAACATTAGTATTGTTGATTCGAAATGATTATGAACTTGTTTTCTTTGCATTATTTGAGGTCTGTTTTTTTTTTATTTTGACCATTTTTATTTGTCAGAAAAAAATATAAAATTTATTGCTTGGAAATTCGGAGACATGTTATCAGAAGTTTATAGACTAAAAGAGCAATTTACATTTTACTCAAAAATCTACCTATAAGGAGAAAAATCAGACAAACTGAACATTTGAAAGTGGTTTCTTAATTTTTGCCAGAGCTGTATATGCGTCTTTAACAGATTGAACAGGTGAGTTGCTAAACTAACTGTATTTCTCGGATAAGACCCTATTTGCGCTGATTTCTCCTACAGTTCCTTGATTTTCTTGGAGCTGGGCATTATATTGATGGTAAGGTTTTCAATATTAGAGTTAGGACTGTCCAATTTAAGGTCACCGTGTAGTGATGGGATGGCTTTTGCATTTTTGTTTTATCAAAAAACATATTAACTAAGTGCCCTATATTATTTCATGCACTATTGCTGTTTATTATTTACATCAGGGTATTCAATCTCTATGTCTCTGTCTTTGTTGTGTTTTTCTGTTCAGTGGCCAGTGTGAATGTGCGCTTACACGCTGCATGCTCACCAGCTTATACCCCAGTTCATAACTTTGGTTTTTTTTGGTCCATTGTGTGGCAGCCTCTGAACCATTGACTAAATAAAATAGTTCCTCTTTCAAACGTGACCCAAATCCACCAAAGTCATCAGGTTTTTGTGAGTTAAATTCAACATGTATGGTGAACTGTCAGCTTAAGTACAGAGTTATCTACTTATATCCCATCCAGAATGTGTATACAATGGGGGAAGCAGAGGAGGTCAGATACACTCTAAAAGAACACCTACGAAATTAATAAAATATGACCAACACCAAAGAAAGTCACAAAGTCATAAAAAGACTCCAATAATGTATCCAAAAATATTTATTAAAGATATATTGATATATAAAAGATCAAGTGATCACCGCAAAAGACTGGTGGGTCACCTGGACTATAAAAACATATACATATATGACCAGAATAAACACATGTAAACATATGAAATGTGCAAAATATAAGATTGGAGTAACCGAAATACACAGAATTATAGTGAACAATCTGATAATACACATGTATCCAAAAGTGCATAAATACAAAAAAATATACCCCAAAATAAGACAAATCATATATAGTTACCTAAGTGGTATAAAAAGTCCAGGCACCCACTACACCCGACGCGCGTTTCGCACCAATGCTTCGTTCAGGACGAAGGTGTGGTGGGTGCCTGGACTTTTTATACCACTTAGGTAACTATATATGATTTGTCTTATTTTGGGGTATATTTTTTTGTATTTATGCACTTTTGGATACATGTGTATTATCAGATTGTTCACTATAATTCTGTGTATTTCGGTTACTCCAATCTTATATTTTGCACATTTCATATGTTTACATGTGTTTATTCTGGTCATATATGTATATGTTTTTATAGTCCAGGTGACCCACCAGTCTTTTGCGGTGATCACTTGATCTTTTATATATCAATATATCTTTAATAAATATTTTTGGATACATTATTGGAGTCTTTTTATGACTTTGTACTTTCAAATACACTCTAAAGTAGGATCTTATTAAAGCAATAATGGCGACTGAAGCTCACAGGGGTTTTATATTGTTGACATTTTTATTGATAATTGTTTGGTCTCTACATTTTCCCCATTGGCATCTAAGTGCCACATTTATCTCTTCAGAGGACGACGATCTTCAGGGGTTTATGCAGCAGCTAATATAAAGGTAGAGCATTAGCCGTTTGTCTTATTGTACATCCCTTCATCACCGTGAGCTGTTATTTATTCACTTGGGAACCGGTAAGAATAGACACTGATTTTCCTTTACATTCATGATCTCACTTGATGTCTCTGCTTAGATTGTGGAGCATATTTACGACCTGGAACATTGCATCAGATCTGTGCCGTATGTGGTGGTGTTATCCTACGGAGGACTCCTTGAACTCAGTGTATGTATGTATGGGGGAAACTTTGAATGCTTTCCATGAAAAAAATGCCAGAAATAAAGCATGATGAAAAACGTATGCAGATCTGTGTAAACCATTACAGTTTGTAAGGATTTCTAAATGTGAAAATGTGTCTGATAGAAGCTGTGAAAAAAACTTGGCACTCGTAGTGAGTCAGAGAATATTTGGATGATATTTATTTAAAGTGCAGGCAGGCTTGGACTGGCTCTCAGGAAAACTGGAGAATCCTCTGGTGGGCCCCTGTGCAAGACTGGGCCACCACCCTCGTATATGAGCAGCACTCGACACAAGATACTTGAATCACTATGTACAGACGAAGGCAGCATCTAATTCATGGAACATTCAACCCAGTTTATAAATTTATGATTGAGGATAATGTCACATTAGCATGTAGGTGAAACTTGGGGCCCTATAGATGGTTACTGGTGGGCCCTTGGCACTGAGTACAGGCAATGCAAAAAGTATTGAAAGTTCCCTGGAGTCTGTAACCCAGATGAACACATTTACATGGGGCTGCAGAAACACCATCACCCTACCTTGGAGCTTTGCAGAATTGACAAAAGGGGGTATCCTAGGTTAGGTAATCTTAAAAACTACCGCTACAGTTTTTTGAGGTTTTTATTTAGATCAAATCCTTCTAAAAAAAATCAGTAAACATCTTTAAAACCTTAAAAACTCTTCCTATTCTTTTCTATGGTAAATCCACTTTATTGCTCATATGTTCAGTTTTCTGACCATTTTTTCCTTCTTCAGGTTTTCATAAAAACCTAGTGAGAGAAAAAAACTGTTAGTAACTTGTTTGAAGTGTCACCTGATAGAAAATGCTCCTAACTAAGCAACTAGGCACTGTCTAATCAAAAGGCGGCAAAAAACACTTCAGAAGAAGCTTCTTGCAAAATCTCTCTAAAAAGGAACTTTCCTGAAGCAGTTTCTGTTATAAAACTCATCATTTTAATTGCCTTAAAGAACTCTGTGTGACTATCCCTAGAACACCCTTATGGTGTCCATCTCTACCCAATGCTTAGTGGGATCACTCATTTACCGACTTTTCATTTGCTACTAAATTGAGGCATGATTTTAGTCTACTGTAGAAGACAAGACATGTCATTACTCCAGGAGAGGTGGGAAGTGACAGGAGTTTAGGTAGAGATGAGAGAAATTGTTCCCGACTAGTTACATTTGTTACATATTTCCTGAAAACTTTGGATTTACCGAAGTTTTGGGATTTGATCAGCTTGAGTTCAGTAAAGTGGCAGTCAAAGGTCCACCATTTTGCTAAATTCTGAAGGTCAAGGAAGGACCAAAATATAAACATATATTCATCATTCCTTGGTCCTCCTCATGCCTTTTCTGCCTCAGCCTGTTCTCTAGTAAGCTCATCTTTGACCTCCTCCTTCCAACTGCTTTTGGGTCTTCTCTCTTCTGCATCAAAAAAAAGTGGCACAGGAGGAGAGAAGAGTGCCTGTAGACTCAACAATATAAGAAGCAAATATTTCCTATTTTACAATAGTAGTTTCCTCAGGGTGGAAAAAGATATTAAGACACTTCTACCCTATAGTATAAAAAAACCTGTACTTATCTTTTAGGTTTTTCTGCAGATGGTTGTGTTCATTTCAATGTATGGAAATGTTACCACAGTCTTCCTCCTTGGATTTCCCAGTCTTCATAGTGTCAGGATTCTGGTATTTCTAGCCATCATGATTATTTACTTTACAACTATTTGTGGGAACCTCTTGGTTATCATGCTAGTGGTCTACAGCAGAAGCCTCCATTGTCCCATGTACTTCTTCCTTACACAACTCACCATAACCGATGTCATGATCAGCTCAAATATTGCTCCGAATATGCTTCCTATGATCCTGCACAATGGATCCTTCATATCCATTTCACAATGTCTGACTCAGTTGTATTTCTTTGGTTCTTCTGAAGCTTCAGAATGTCTTCTGTTGACTACAATGTCTTATGATAGATATTTGGCCATATGTCACCCTCTCCATTATAGTTCTATAATGAGTCCTATGCTTTGCCTGAAATTAATCATCATATCTTGGATATTAAGTTTTTCAGGAGCTTTAATTATAACAGGTAATGTATCTAACTTCAGTTCTGCCAGTCATAAGTCATCGATCACTTCTTTTGTGATTTGTATCCAGTAATGCGAATATCTTGCTCAAATATATTGAACGCTAAGTTAATCTCTACCATTCTGGGCTTCCCAGTAATCATGTGTCCATTCTTAATAGTTGTTATCTCCTATGTGTATATTGTTCACACAATTCTGAGAATCCAGTCCATCAACCATAGGAAAAAAGCTTTTTCCACCTGTGGTTCCCACCTGACAGTAGTGTCCATATTTTATGGCACACTCATTACTATTTATTTAATACCTGCAGCTGAAAAGTCTATTACTCTACAAAAAATTATGTCTCTTGCTTACACTGTGCTGACTCCATTAACCAACCCTGTGATATACTGCTTAAAAAATAAGGATTTCAAGAACGCCTTCAAGAAGATCCATTGATGAAAGGCTCTTAGCTCTGGAAAGACTTGGTTTCTTGGTGCCACCATCATCATGTGCAACACTGATGAAGATGATTCATCTGCAGTACTTGTAAAACTCATCTTACCTATATGGACAACCCTTGGAACGGGTATTCATTAGTGTTGAGCATTCTGATACCGCAAGTATCGGGTATCGGCCGATATTTGTGGTATCGGAATTCCGATACTGAGTTCCGATACTTTTGCCATATCGTATAACGGAATTGGAAGTTCCCATAATGCTATGAGAGGCTGTGTGATTTGATTCAGCCAATGAGGAATCCTAAGAAGTGTGGGCACATCCTGTAATGCTGCGGTCATGTTAACTAATGGCATGGCTGTGATTAGCTGCTGAAATTATGTCATGAATGCACTATAAAAGGTGCCGCCGCCATTTTGGTTTCACTCTGCTGTGAATTCAGTTAGGGACAGAACGCTGCCCTTCTGACTCTGAGGGACAGTTAGAGATTGCGATTTTGTATATTGTGCAATTATATTGTATATTGTATATTTGTATATTTGTATATTGTGCTAGTTTACCAACTGCTGTGTAAAGCTTCCTTTTGCCTTGCAGTGCTGTTTTCACAGCTGTCTGCAAGGTCTGTGTCTGAGTGCAAGTCACGCTGCAGTTTGGTCTGCATCCAATGCTGTTTGTAGTCAGCTGCACGTGTGTCACTGCCTCATCCTTTTTTTTTTGTAATTACTGCTCAATTCAATTTAAATTAACTCTCTCCTATTAGTGTGCCGCAGTTCCATCCGTATCCAATACATGGTTGCAAACACTATAGGACTAGATAGCGGAGCCTTTCATAGCTAGTGCACAGTTCTCTGCAGTGTTCATGGCTGTCTGTTAGGTCTCTTTGTGAGTGCAGCTCACGCTGAAATTTGTTCTGCATCCACTGCTGGTTCAGTCTGCTAAGCGTGTGTCACTGCCTCATACTTTTTTTTTGTAATTGCTGCTCAATTCAATTTAAATTAACTCTCTCCTATTAGTGTGACGCGATCCCATCCGTATCCAATACATTGGTTGCAAACACTATAGGACTAGATAGCAGAGACTTTCCTAGCTAGTACACAGTTCTCTGCAGTGTTCACAGTTGTCTGTTAGGTCTGTTTGTGAGTGCAGCTCACGCTGAAATTTGTTCTGCATCCACTGCTGGTTGTAGACTGCTAAGCGTGTGTCACTGCCTCATCCTTTTTTTTTTTTTTGTAATTGTTTCAGCTCAGTTCTATTTAAATTAACTCTCTCCTATTAGTGTGCCGCGCTTCCATCCGTAACCAATACATTGGTTGCAAACACTACATAGGAGTAGATAGAGGAGCCTTTCGGCTGGTTTGTGGCCTGCAGGACCAGCCAGATTAGTATTACCCTATTTTTTGTAGCCTCATCTATTGCATTGTAGGTTACCTTCCTGCATTGTACTAGCTACAAAAAGTTTGTGATACTATCGATTGTTCATCTTTTGTCTCAATCACAACCTTTTTTTTTGTGAAAAACACAAAAAAGTTAGTAAAGTTCACCAAACACTACACTTGACACTTGTTCGGCCACATTAGCTCATATTAAAGTGTAGTCCACACTTAATAAACTTAGTGTTTATTATACCGGTTAGCAGCTGTTCAGGAATAAGCGCACTAAGGCCTTAATACTTTTCTGCCTATCTTTATCAATCTACCAAGATGAAGAAGGCAGGGAGCAAGGCACGTGGTCGTGGGCGTGGAGTTTCAGCAGGGAGAGGACGTGGGATTCTATGCCTGCTGCGTGCACCGGTGACACAGCATCCCCAGTTTTCCCCGGGAGCGGTCCTTTATGCGCAGCTTTGTAGGAGCTCGCCGTACCCCCTGCTGCGGGAAGAACAAATTGAAGCCATTGTCGGATGGATGGCAGCTAATGTATTGACTTCAATTACTTCCACATCCTCTCAGGACCAGAGCACTGAAGAGCAACCATCTGTCTCTTCACCACCTGCCAAATTGCCCAGGCAGTCAGAGAGCTCTGTACAGGAGCCATCTCAGTCTCAACTTCTGTTCTCTGAATCTGCTGGCTTGGAAATAGGGGGCCAGCCAAGCAGCATTATAAAATGTGAAGAAGAGGGAGTATGCAGTGATTTGCAACTGCTTTGTCTCTCTGAATCTGAAGAGGCGAGTGGGCCAGTGTCAATTGTCAGCACACCTCAGAACGCATCTGATGATGATGAGACTCAGGTGCCAGTTTCTGTTGCGCATGGTGCTGGCCAGACAACCCAGGAGAAGCAGGTGTTTGAAGAGGGTAGTGTAGATGATGAGGTCCTTGACCCATCAAGGCGTGAGGAACAGGAAGGTGGTGGGAGCAGCACTGAGGAAGAGATTCCCCCAATTGCCCAAACAGTAGGGAGAGGTAGGGTTCTAACTAGGTTGTCTGTAGCCTCCACTTTGCCACCCGTTCGGAGCAGTTCTCTTCCAAAAGCCAAAACGGGCTCTCCCAGGACTTGCAGTGCGTGGTCCTTTTTTGACACAGTTGCAGATGACATTTGCTTTGTCAAATGCAAGCTGTGTAATCAAAAACTAAAAAGAGGTAAAAGTGTCAGCAACCTCAATACCAGAAATATGTGGAAACATGTGCGGACCAAGCACGTGGTGGAGTTACAAAGACACACTGAAGACGTAGGCCAACCTACAGCACCACCTACCTCTTCAGCTCGTGTTGTAGCCTCTTCTCCAGCTCACACACAGCTGGTTCGGCTTCCTCACAGGATCGCCCTGGAAGAACCTCTGGCACTGGTGAACAGAGACCAGTGTAATTCCACCCACAGCACCACGTTCCCAGTCATCCTCACACTCCCAGGCCACTCTACAGCCATCGGTAGCACAGGCATGGGAGAAAAGGCGGCCATACTCGGCAAACCATCCCCGAGCACAGGCTCTGAATGCTGGCATTGTAAAACTCCTGTTCCTCGAAATCCTGTCATTCAGGCTGGTGGAGACTGACACCTTCCGTAACTTCATGGCATTGGCAGTCCCACAATACAACGTTCCCAGCCGCTTTTATTTCAGCAGGCAAGCCGTCCCTGCCCTGCAAAAGCAAGTGGAGGGAAAAATTAAACATGCGCTACTAAACGCCGTCAGTAGCAAGGTCCATCTGACCACCGATGGGTGGACCAGTAACCATGGACAGGGACGATACCTTTCCCTCACTGCCCATTGGGTCAATGTTGTGGAGCCGGGTACAGATCTTGAGTGGCACTGTACGTGTTCTGCCAACTCCAAGGATTGCAGGAATCCAGTCTGTACACATTGACTCCTCCTCCTACTCCAGTTCCTCAGAATCATTGCTGCAGGAGCCGTCACGGTTTACCTCCACATGGACCCGTGAACGCTTACCTGTTAAGACCGATATGAGCACAGCCGTGGCCAAACGTCAACAGGCCGTCCTGAAATTAATTTCTATGGGGAATCGAAGCCACACAGCGCAGGAGCTCTGGAATGCCATCAAGCAGGAGAGTGACGTGTGGTTTGTGCCAGCAAATCTCCAGCCAGGCTTGGTAGTGTTTGACAATGGCCGAAATCTGATGGCAGCTCTGGGCCTAGGCAACCTCACTCACATAACATGTCTGGCACATGTGCTTAACTTGGTCATGCAGAGTTTTTGAGGGACTATCCGGATCTTGATGCACTGCTGCACAAGGTCCGCATAGAGTGCTCACTTGCGGCATTCCAGCATGGCCAGATTGCGCACTGCAGCTCTGCAACGCTGATTCCACCTTCAGGAACATCATATGTGACCTACCCACCAGGTGGAATTCCACATTACATATGTTGGAGCGGTTGTGTGAGCAGCAGGCAGCAGTAATGGAGTACCAGCTGCATCAGGCGCAAACAACTCGCAATTCGCGCCGTTCACACTTCACCACTGAGTGGGCCTCTATGAAGAACATCTGCCACATTTTGCGTGCGTTCGATGATTCCACGCGGATGGCGAATGCAGATGATGCATTAGTCAGCATGACTGTCCCCCTTATCTGCCTGTTTCAAAAAACACTGCAAGCACTAAGGGATGAGGTTTTGGAAGAGGAGGAGGATGAGGAGTCCCAAATTCCATCAGCTTTTGGACAGTCTGCGCAACGTGGTTCCTCACAAAGGTCTAGGCAGGGGACACTTTGTGAGGAGGATGAGGATGAGTCAATGGAGGAGGAAGACATCGCTCCAGAGGAGGGAGGTACACAATGCTCTAGTAGTCAGTATGTAGAGCGAGGGTGGGGTGATGCAGAGCAGGCAGAGATGACGCCTCTTGCAGGGGACAGCGTTTCTTGGCCAGTTGGGAGTCTGCAGCACAAGGTTGATTTCATGCTCCAGTGCCTGAGAAGCGACCGCCGCATCGCCCACATTCTCACCACATCTGATTATTGGGTGTACACCCTCCTAGACCCTCGCTACCAGGACAACTTACAAAGCCTCAAAACACCGTTGAACCGGGAGCGTAAAATGCAGGAGTACCAAGACACACTGGTGCATTCCATCATGTTCTCCATTCCAGCCGAGAGCACTGCTGCTAGTGCTTTACAAAGCAGCTCTGTGCGTCGAGGCAGTGGAGGAAGCTCTGCACCAAGAGGGAGAAGAAGCAGCGCCTCTGCAGAGGGCAAGACAGTATGGCCCAAATGTGGCAAAGTTTTGTGTCACCGCCACAAATGTCTACACAATCACAGACGGCTCTAGTCAGCAGGAGGCAACGTTTCCGTGAGATGGTGACAGACTACATGTCTTGCCCTCTCAGTGTACTCCCAGACGGCTCTTCCCCATTCAAGTTTTGGGTCTCTAAGCTGGATACATGGCCAGGGCTTAGCCAGTATGCATTGGAGGTGCTGGCTTGCCCTGCTGCTAGTGTATTATCGGAGCGCGTCTTTAGTTCCGCAGGTGGTATACTAACAGACCGTCGCATGCGACTATCCTCAGATAACGTTGACCGGCTTACTTTCCTGAAAATGAACAAGGCATGATCTCGCCTGAATTTGCCTGTCTGGTTTCAGATTAAATAATTGGTTGGCAACAGTATCCATGTCTCCTGTTGTGTTCATGGTTCTACCACCTGAACTATACTCCCTGGGCTCCAACACTGCCAGTTGCTGCTCAGAAGTGCTGTCTGCACAGAGAAAAACACAAGCTCCTGTGTTAGTGGTGTTCAGTAATGCCAGCTGTTCCCCTGCTGTGTGTCCGGCAATAAGTCTCCTGCTCCCTCCACATGCACACAACATCAGATGTCAAACTTGCTCCACATAGGGATGAACCTACACCCTGATTGATATGCTTAAAACCCGAAAAACAGCAGCTTTACGGAACCCCAGTAACACAGGAGCTAGTGTTTTTCTCTGTGCATACAGCACTTCTGAGCAGCAACTGATATGCTCAAAACCCGAAAAACAGCAGCTTTCCAACCATAAAATGTTGAATTGTAGTCCCAAATATGTAAAAATAAACATTTTAAATATAAGCGCATATATGCACATGGCGACTACAAATGCAACCAAAAAAGCCTACATAGGGTATAGGGGTTGAAATGAATGCATACAAGTACATTTCATAATCCATTAATGCTGCCTAAGGAACGGTATGTACACCTGTAATATAGTGCAGACAATGGATGTAGGACTAGTCATCATCATCATTACTTATATATGTGACAGTAAAAAATACACTGATTGAGGACAACTCTAGTTCACACCCGATATATGAAAGGTCCAGCATCTAATCCTGATAATAAGGTGCAATAATCATGCAGATACAGCACTTCTGAGCAGCAACTGGCGATGTTGGAGCCCAGGGTCAGTCAGGGTGTAGGCTGAAGCCTAATGTGAGCAAATTTCAAATCTGATGTAACTTGAAATTGGAGGTAGCAGGTTTGATTGCTGGACACACAACAGGGGAACAGCAGTCGTTACTGAACCCCACAAACACAGGAGCTAGTGTTTTTCTCTGTGCATACAGCACTTCTGAGCAGCAACTGGCGGTGTTGGAGCCCAGGGTCAGTCAGGGTGTAGGCTGAGGCCTAGTATGAGCAAGTTTAATCTCTGGTGTAACTTGAAATTGGAGGTAGCAGGACTTATTGCCGGATACACAGCAGGGGAATAGCTGGCAATACTGAACCCCACAAACACAGGAGCTAGTGTTTTTCTCTGTGCATACAGCACTTCTGAGCAGCAACAGGCGGTGTTGAAGCCCATGGTCAAGGAGGGTGTAGAAATCACATATAGAGTAGTTGCCTTGTTCCATGGCACTTCAAAAATGTATATACTCCATACAAGAGAAACGTAAGTTTTACTACCATAAAATGATGAATTTTATTCACAAATAATAAAATAAAGACATTTAAAATATAAGCGCATATATGCACATTGCGACAACAAATGCAACCAAAAAAAACAACATAGGGTATAGGGGTTGAAATGAATGCATACAAGTACATTTCATAATCCATTAATGCTGCCTAGAACGGTATGTACACCTGTAATATAGTGCAGACAATGGATGTAGGACTAGTCATCATCATCATCATCATTAGAAGTTATATGCGACAGTAAAAAATACACTCATTGATGACAACTGTTAGTTCACACCCCATATATTAAAGGTCCAGCATGTAATCCTGATAAATGGCACAATAATCAATGATCAAGCATAACCTAAAAAAAGTGCATCGTGCATTGGGCAAATTGCTATGTATGACTGCAAGTGCAGGTGAAACAACGCCAACGGATAGAAAAGTATATGCTATCTCTGTATCAGAGTGCATAGCCACTGATGGCGAATGGCGATATAATACTGTACCTCAATAAAGGCTGCGGCACCCCTCACGTGCGTTTCGCTTGTAGCTTGTTGAAGATGGGAAGTGCATGTATGCTTGCGCGTCGGTTTTGCCACCCAGACTGCCTTCCTGCTCTGACACGTCGGGTAGGTTAGCGGCTGGACGTCATATGACGCTGACTTGCAGTGACGTTGCACAGCGTTCGTCAGCGGTAGTGCCGCTACAAAGCCGCTATCATGACTGAGTTCCTTTATAAACATGCACCTATGAGCAACCATACACACACGTCCCCTCTTGAAGAAGCTACAAGCGAAATGCGCGTGAGGGGTGCCACAGCCTTTATTGAGGTACAGTATTATATTGCCATTCGCCATCAGTCGCTATGCACTCTGATACCTAGATAGCATAAACCTTTTCTATCCGTTGGCGTTGTTTCACCTGCACTTGCAGGTATACATTGCTATTATTCACTATGCACGATGCACTTTTTATAGGTTATGCATGATTATTGCGCCTTATTATCAGGATTACATGCTGGACCTTTCATATATCGGGTGTGAACTAAGAGTTGTCCTCAATCAGTGTATTTTTTACTGTCACATATATAAGTAATGATGATGATGACTAGTCCAACATCCATTGTCTGAACTATATTACAGGTGTACATACCGTTCCTTAGGCAGCATTAATGGATTATGAAATGTACTTGCATGCATTCATTTCAACCCCTATACCCTATGTAGGCTTTTATGGTTGCATTTGTAGTCGCCATGTGCATATATGCGCTTATATTTAAAATGTCTATTTTACATATTTGGGACTACAATTCATCATTTTATGGTTGGAAAGCTGCTGTTTTTCGGGTTTTGAGCATATCAATTGCTGATCAGAAGAGCTGTATGCACAGAGAAAAACACTAGCTCTTGTGTTACTGGGGTTCAGTAATGCCAGCTGTTCCCTGCTGTGTGTCCGGCAATAAGTCCTGCTCCCTCCTAATTCAAGTTACATCAGATAAAATACTTGCTCCAATTAGGCCTCAGCCTACACCCTGATTGACCCTGGGCTCCAACACTGCCAGTTGCTGCTCGGAAGTGCCATCTGCACAGTCAACACTAGCTCCTGTGTTATTGGGGTTCAGTAATGTCAGCTGTTCCCCAGCTGTGTAGCTGGCAATGTCTCCTGCTCTGTCCACACTCACACAAGTCCAATTTTAAACTTGCTCCAATTTTTCCTCTGCCTCCACTTTGTTACTACTCTCATCCCTGGGCTACAACACTGCCAGTTGCAGCTCGGAAGTGTCGTCTGCACAGTCAACACTAGCTCCTGTGTTATTGGGTTCAGTAATGTCAGTTGATCCCCAGCTGTGCAGCCGGCAATGTCTCCTGCTCTGTCACACACTCACACAAGTCCAGATTTTAAACTTGCTCCAATTTGTCCTCTGCCTCCACTCTGTTTCACTCTCATCCCTGGGCTCCAACACTGCCAGTTGCTGCTCGGAAGTGTCTTTGGCACGGGTACTCCCTCTTGCCCAGCCAGGTTACAGCACGCCAGCTGTTTCCGGGCAGTGTCAACGTCACTTTGCCTCCAATGCTTGTCCTGTCTGTTGTGGTCGAGTTAGCCGACTCTATGGTGCCTGCAGTTTAGGTGCTTCCTATGTGGGCTGCGGATATGGAAGTAAAGGCTGTTTCCGTAGTGCGAATAGGACAAGCACCCCCTGTAGAACTGTGGAATTCAGTAACTATGGCCAGCTTGCGGCCTTACAACTTTGGTTTTCATGGGTAACTTCTGCTACCCATCCGGGTTCCAATACCGTCAGCTGGTTCTCAGCAGTGCCTTTGGCCTAGGTGCCTCCATCTCGGTCTCCGAGTTCCAGCAACGTCTGCTGGTCCTTGGTAGTGCTTTCTAGCACAGGTACCTCCTGCTTAATTACTGTGTCCCAGTACCGTCAGCTGGTCCTCGGTAGTGCCATTTGCTCAGTTGCTTCTGCTGCCCTTCCGGGTTCCAGCACAGTCAGCTGGTCCTCGTTAGTTCCATTGCCTCTTGTACCTTATTCTACCCATCCGGATTCCAGTACTGTCAGCTGGTTGTCAGCAGTGCCTTTGGCCTAGGTGCCTCCATCTTGGTCTCCGAGTTCCAGCAACGTCTGCTGGTCCTTGGTAGTGCTTTCTAGCACAGGTACCTCTGCTTAGTAACCGTGGTCCAGTACCGTCAGCTGGTTCTTGGTAGTGCCATTGGCTCAGTTCCTTCTGCTGCCCCTCCAGGTTACAGCACAGTCAGCTGGTCCTCGTTAGTTCCATTGCCTCTTATACCTTATGCTATCCTTCCGGGTTCCAGTACCGTCAGCTGGTTGTCGACAGTGCCTTTGGCCTAGGTGCCTCCATCTCGGTATTCGAGTTCCAGCAACGTCTGCTGGTCCATGGTAGTGCTTTCTAGCACAGGTACCTCCTGCTTAATTACCGTGTCCCAGTACCGTCAGCTGGTCCTCGGTAGTGCCATTGGCTCTTGTTCCTTTTACTACCCATCCGGGTTCCAGGACAGTCAGCTGGTTCTCGGCAGTAACACAGCCTTCTTGTACCTTCTGCTACATTTCCAAGTAGAAGTTTTTTTAAATGGTTTTTGGTAATCACTCTGGATCTCCCTGACAACTACCCTGAAGACCATCCTGAAGAAGACGACGACCCCGAAGACGATGACCCTGAAGACGATGACCCTGAAAACCACCCCGAAGAAGACGACCCCAAGGACGACGACCATGAAGATGACGAGCCTGAACAACACACCAAAGAAGACCAAAATGATTACCCAGAAGAAGATGACCAAGAGGACAAAGAACATGAAGACAACCACCAAGATACAGAACAAAAGACAGAAGACCAAGAAGCAGAAGAACAAAAAGCAGAAGAACAAAAATCAGAAGAACATTAAGCATAACACAAAAAATCTGAGCAAAAGATATGCTCTAAATTATAAGCAGAAGAAGACTAAGCAGTGTATGGGGGTGAGTCCGTTCCTCCTCGTGGTGCCCCTGGTAAATGCCTGCTGCTGCCTGCTAGAAAAAAGGTTAACAACAAAGTCAATTTCGTTGTAACTCCGAACGTCTTAAAAAATAAAATATTCCTGCTTTTCCATTTAATTGGGCTAAACCTCTATGCCTTTAATGTCTCCTCCACCTCCCCCAATACATTCTACATTATTCTTAGTTGTTGTCCTTCTGTACAATTAACCTACAAGGAAAGAAAGGGTTTTTTTAATTCCGATATTTCTGTCCCATTGAATTGCATTGGTTTCCGGTATCGGAATCGGCGATATCCAATACTTTTTGAGTATCGGGCCGATCCAATCCGAACCGATATTCCCAATATCGGAAAGTATCGCTCAACACTAATATTCATATGACGTGCATCATTCTGACTGAGTGTTTAGCACTCTACGTGACGTTGCATTATACTGATTTTTATTTTTTGATGAGGTTAGTAGCAGAGGCATAGAAGAAACAAAACAAAAAAACTCATTGTGATAGTACATCTTAAAGAAAAGATTTAAAGACTGTCAACCAAGTGTGTTGTGCTAATGTAGTCAAAACACTATCGAAAACCATTAGGTCGGAAAAGTTATCAACCCCAAGTTACCAAAGTCAATCAAGAAATGTTCTTGGAGGACGACCACAGAGTGAAATTGGACTTTATATGGAAGCACAAAATTATTCCAGATTAAGAATGATAGTAGCCAGAAATAAATACTCTTTATTAAATGAATAGAAAAAAATATAGTCTCAAAATAGAACAAGGATGCAGGCGTTAAAAAAAAAGAAATCGATTCAACTCACCCTCATGCACAGGAGCAGTGCAGGAGATCTGGCTCCACAAGCCACACGTTCCAGCACTCTGATAACCTCCAATAAAATTAATCTTACTTATTGAAAAATTAGATAAAAGCATACATTAATGGAATATATGATCAGAATAACAGGAAAGTTGGGAATTTTATGTGTTTCGAACCTGATACTCCCCGGTTCATTATTGAGACACATGACATTGTTGTATTTCGAGACTTTTTTGAGAATTTTTTTATATTCAGTTTGCAAATGAGATTTATAATTTTCCTGGCTGCTATGATCTCCATCTGGGATTCTGTTGCGCCTCTATCGGTAGTCCGGTATCACTCTTTATGGTATATCTTTTCTTTCAAGGCGTACTGTATGTGATTTTACACTGCTTCAACATTCATTCTTTTTATTACTTGACGTTACATGCCATGGTGCATCTTTTTGCCTTTTCTTCCCTATTGGTAATCAGTACAGTTTAATATAAGGCACGTGGGTGGACCGAGCTTGTTTCAACAACATATCTTTATTTATTTGCTTTGAATCCTTGGAATGCCTTCTCACCATGATGAAGACATTGTCACTGATTATTTTAGTTCCAAGAAAATCCTTCAGAAATTTAAACATCCATGTTGTTGTCTGTCGCTTCTATCTTCTCTTTGGTTGTCATGAAGCATAGGACGACTAAACGGCAGCCCTGCTTTAATGCTGGGACTTGTGGTTCAGTCTAGCCTGGATTCTTGGGTGTAGAGATGAGCGGTGTTCGACTAGAAGTGTTCGCCAATCTCAAATTCGAGCTGTTTTGGGCGGTGTTCGAGCCGTTCGACGAACCCGAACGATTTTGAAAAAATTCGGCTGTTCGAGGTTATGTTCGATAACTGTTCGTGCACCAAAATCGTAACTGGATTTTTTCACAGTAATGCTGAGAATCAGTGTTAATACACATTTTGAGTGTCCAGCATGGCGGAGGAAGGGGCATAGCATGGATCTCTGCAGAGATAATGAAGATCTCCATTTTATTTTCTGTTTCCCGCATTTCCAGTGGGCGGTGCAGTCTGTCAGCCTATCAGTAGCGCACACGGAGCGAGGTGTTTTTTTTTTTCACACAAGCAAGGGCATGTGTCATTGGCTGTGTATGTCACATGTCCTTGCCCTATAAGACCCAGCCATTTCCCCTCTCACCACCATTTTCTCACTGCTGCAGCTCAGTGTTAGACGGCACTGCTGCTGCTGTTAGCGCTATATTGTGTGTGCATTGTGCAACTGCCACTTGCAAGCGAAATAGCTGAGAAATAGAGAGGAAGGTTTAGGGAGTAGGGACTAGTTCGTAATTGCAGCCCTTTTGAGGGCTACGTTACATCAGTTCCTAGCAGTTTTAGCAGGCAGGTCTCTGCTCACTCTTAAATAGACAGATAGGTCAACTTGGGACAGTGACTATTTGTAATTGCAGCCCTTTTCAGGGCTAGGTTACAGCAGTTGCTATCACTTTTTGTCAGCTACACCAGCGTTCAAATCACTCCTAATTATTCGCTGCATCTATCCTGTTCAATAATTGTGAGCATAGTAGCAGTCTGTGGTACTCATTCTATTAGGGCATCTATACAAAGCTCCACCAGCCTTCTATAAAAAAAGAATTTCTATCTGCATGTTGCCTGGACAATAATTTTGGGCATAGTAGCAGTCTTTGGTATTCATTGTATTAGGCCATCTATACAAAGTTCCACCAGCCTTATTAAAAAAAAGAATTTCTATCTGCATGTTGCCTTGTCAATAATTTTGGGCATAGTAGCAGTCTGTGGTACTCATTGTATTAGGCCATGTATACAAAGCTCCACCAGCCTTATTAAAAAAAAATATATCTGCATGTTGCCTGGACAATAATTTTGGGCATAGTAGCAGTCTGTGGTATTCATTGTATTAGGCCATCTATACAAAGTTCCACCAGCCTTATTAAAAAAAAGAATTTCTATCTGCATGTTGCCTTGTCAATAATTTTGGGCATAGTAGCAGTCTGTGGTACTCATTGTATTAGGCCATGTATACAAAGCTCCACCAGCCTTATAAAAAAAAAATATATCTGCATGTTGCCTGGACAATAATTTTGGGCATAGTAGCAGTCTGTGGTACTCATTGTATTAGGCCATCTATACAAAGCTCCACCAGCGTACAAATACTAAGAATTTTTTGCAGCTATCGTTTTTTGTGCAAACAACTCCACAGTTGTCAATTAGGTAACCACCAAAATGAGTGGCAAAAGGCCTGCTACTGGTGGAAAGGGAATAGGCGTGTTGTGAAGGGAAAAAAATGTTGTGTCCGTGGGGTAGGTGTTAAAGCAACAGTAACATCTGCAGAAGAAAGACCATCTTCCAGCCAAACTAAGATGTCTACTTCTTTTAGTGGACAATGTGGTACGATCCCTTTCTTACGGCACGCCCATCGCTACAAATTCCAGATGAGGCGCAACAAAAAAAAGTGCTTCAACAGATATCAAGTATTCCTTTAATTCAGCTCTCCACCTCAACTTCAACAACATAAAAACTCCAGTCCTCAGAGGTGTCACCCCAATCGCACTTGCTTCCTCACAGCTCCCAAGTCTCCAACTGCCCGTCTGAGTATGGGGTAGAAAAGATGGTTGAGTCTGCAGAGCTGTTTACTCATACTATAGCCTGGGAATCAGAGGTCGTCTCCACAGCTCATGTGAATCCAGACGAGGAAATGATCTGCACTGATGCCCAGAATGTTTATGAGTCTGATCCAGGACCAGATGAAGAAGGTTCTGAGCATAATGTAGACCCTCGTTCCCAAACTGTAACTCCTGTTGGTGGAGACAATGAGGAAGACGATGATGAGACTCAAATACCAGATGTGAGCGACAACTTGAGTTTTGTGTCAGGGCAGGAAGAGATGGGCTCTGAGGACGACGGGGGAGAGAACACACAGGGTGATGATGACAAGGTTGTAGATCCCACTTACTGTCAACCCACAGTCAGACAGTAGATGAGGTCAGCAGAAGAGGTGGAGGAGGATTCGAGTGACGACGAGGTCAGGGTGCGTCTTCCTGGACAGAGACATAGTACTGAAAGCACATCACCAACTGCATCCTCAACCACAACTCTGCCTCTGACCACAAGTCAAGGTGGCTCTTCAGGTCGCATGGGTTCTAAGCCTTGCAAAGCCTGGGCATTTTTTAACATCGATAAGGATGACCCAACTCGTGTTATCTGTAACATTTGTGACCAAAAGCTAAGTTGAGACCAAATAATCCATAGTTTGAGTACTTCATGCATGAACCGTCACATGGATATGAAGCATAAGTTGCAGTGGCAAGCTCACTGTGCTACAATGCGGCCTAGCGGGCCGGTCCAACCATCGTCTGACCCATCTTGTGCATCCGAGACAGCGGCCTCTTCATCCTCTGTGACTGAGGGGACAGCAGTCAGACCTGTTTTGAGACTCAGACCTGGCACCTCTTTACCAGCAACAGCCAGTCAGATTGGCAGGTCATCAGTTCATTTGGAAGTGTAAACACCAGCTGGTGTTGAGAGCTCTCCGACATCGAGAGCACCACCTTTGGATCAAGGCAACCTAAGTTTTGCGCCTGCATCTTCCTCACAGACCGTCAGTTGTCCGGGGACACCCTACTCAACCCCGTCTATGCACAACAGCCAGCCCTCGGTCCCTCAGATGTGGACAAGTAAAAGACCATTTCCTCATAGCCATGAGAAAGCTAAGAGGTTGAATTTCACCATCTGCAAGCTGTTGGCTACAGAAATGCTGCCTTTCCACCTTGTTGACACAGAGGATTTTCGAGCCCTTATGTCCGTCGCAGTGCCCCAGTACCAAATGCCCAGTCGGCACTACTTCTCAAAGAAAGGTGTGCCTGCGCTCCACCAGCATGTCGCACACAACATCACCGCTTCTTTGAGAAACTCAGTGTGTGACAGGGTGCATTTCACCACAGACACTTGGACGAGTCGGCATGGACAGGGGCATTACATGTCGCCTACTGGGTACTGGGTAACTATGGTGACAGCAGGACAAGGGGCTGCTGTCCAAGTGTTGCCGTCCCCACGAGTTGCGCGTCAATCCTCTTTTTCTCGAAGTTCTTCCACTGATTCTGCCTCCTCAAGCTCCTCTCGGTCCTCCACCTGCACCCAAAGCCTGTCTGGTTATGCCACGGGCTTTCTAACTGCGCAGAAGGCGGTTTTTACGTTGAAATGTTTGGGAAATGTGAGTCACACAGCTGAGGAGTTGTGGTCATCTCTGGAGAACCAGTTTCATGAATGGTTGTCTCCATTGGACCTGCAACCAGGGAAGGCCGTGTGCGACAATGCCGCAAACCTGGGTGCGGCCCTTCGCCGGGGCAATGTCAAACATGTGCCTTGTATGGCTCACGTGTTGAACCTGGTTGTCCAGCAACTTTTAGCCCACTATCCCAGACTACATCCCGCAGCTCAGCGACTTACATCTCTACAGAAGTCGTTGGGCCTGCCACTTCACCGGCTAAAATGCGATGTGCCAACACGGTGGAATTCAACTCTGCACATGTTGCAGAGACTGTGGCAGCACCGACAAGCCCTGGTGCAATACATTCTGAATTATAGCCTGGGCCAAAGAGATCCAGAGGTGGGGCAAATCACGCTGGAGGAGTGGTCTCAGATCAGGGACCTATGTACCCTTCTGCACAGTTTTGAAATGGCCACAAAGATGTTTAGTGCTGACGATGCCATTATCAGCATGACTATTCCGATGATTTACATGCTGGAGCAGATGTTAAACAGAATTCGGAGTCAGGTGGTGGAATAAGAGGAGGTGGAGGAAGTAGAGAAGGAGGAGTTGTATGCGGAAGGGCTAACATCTGCAAGGTCCAGACGGTCGGCAGCACCAAGGCGGCTGGCATGGGAGGGTGGGGGAGAGGGATTAACCAGAGCGCATGGTAGCAGCCAAACTAGTGAGGAAGGTGCAGGAGCCCAGGAAGAAGTGGAGGACGAACTGGCGATTGGCATGGAAGACTCATCAGATGAGGGAGACCTTGATCACATTTCTGTT
Source organism: Oophaga sylvatica (assembly GCA_033576555.1). Lineage (NCBI taxonomy): Eukaryota > Metazoa > Chordata > Amphibia > Anura > Dendrobatidae > Oophaga > Oophaga sylvatica. Next base: position 2,185 of record JARQOD010010362.1, on the reverse strand, counting down.
GTGCGAGGTTGGGGGGAGAGGGCAGAGGAAGGAAGCATGAGTCATACCTCTCCACCAACAGAACAGGGACTTGGTGCTCCTGGATGCGCAAGACACATGAGTGCCTTCTTGCTGCACTACCTGCAACATGACCCTCGAATTGTCAGAATTCGAAATAATCCTGACTACTGGGTAGCCACACTGTTAGATCCCCGGTACAAAAGTAATTTTGCCGAAATAATTCCAGCCATAGAAAGGGATTCACGCATGCAGGAGTATCATCAGAGACTGTTGCAGAATCTTACATGTGCCTTTCCACAAAACACCAGTGGTGCACCTAGTGAATCTCACAGTTCTAACTTGCCAACCGTGGGACTGTCTAGTCTTCAGCACTCAAACCGTAACAGAAACACAGTATCTGCTGGTGTTCACAGCATTTTTGCGGAATCCTTTCACCAGTTTTTTAGCCCATCCTTTGCAAGGCCACAGGAGACAAGAAGTCAGACACATAGTCAACGCCTAGAGACGATGGTACAGGAGTATCTCCAACTGAACATCGAAGCCATGACCGTGTCACTGGACCCTTGCTCTTTTTGGGCTTCCAATCTGGATAAATGGCCGGAGCTCGCCACTCACGCCTTGGAGATCTTGTCATGCTCCGCAGCCAGCATTCTCTCTGAACGTGTGTTCAGCGCTGCTGGTGGTGTGCTGACAGATAAGCGCATGCGGCTGTCCATGAGAATGTAGACAGACTCACGTTCATAAAGATGAACAAATCATGGATCCAGAAGGACTTTTCTACCCCTGTATGATCCTGGGGAGAGTAAAAGCTTGAGGATTGTAAAATCACCTCACCAAATTTTTTAAGCTTTAAAATTGATAATAATTTTTAGCTGCATCTTGGCTGTAGAATAATTTTTGGCCTCTAGCAGTGTGTTGTACTCATTCTAATAGGCCATCTATACTAAGCTCCACCAGCTTTCAAATTCATAATTTTTAGCTGCATCTTGGCTGTAGAATAATTTTTGGCCTGTAGCAGTGTGTGGTACTCATTCTAATAGGCCATCTATACTAAGCTCCACCAGCTTTCAAATTCATAATTTTTAGCTGAATCTTGGCTGTAGAATAATTTTTGGCCTGTAGCAGTGTGTGGTACTCATTCTAAAAGGCCATATATACTAAGCTCCACCAGCTTTCAAATTCATGATTTTTAGCTGGATCTTGGCTGTAGAATAATTTTTGGCATGTAGCAGTTTGTGGTTCATTCTAATAGGCCATCTATACTAAGCTCCACCAGCTTTCAAATTCATAATTTTTAGCTGGATCTTGGCTGTAGAATAATTTTTGGCCTGTAGCAGTGTGTGGTTCATTCTAATAGGCCATCTATACTAAGCTCCACCAGCTTTCAAATTAATAATAATTTTTGTTCTCTCTGAACGTGTGTTCAGCGCTGCTGGAGGAGTGCTGAGTCTGACAGATAAGCGCACGCGGTTGTCCACTGAGAATGTAGACAGACTCGCGTTCATAAAGATGAACAAATCATGGATCCGCAAGGACTTTTCTACCCTGTGTCATCCTGGGGAGAGTAAAAGCTTGAGGATTTGGTAAAATCACCTCACCAACCGTTTTAAGCAACTCTGGGGCAATTGATGCTACTTAAGTGGTGTCTGTGCCCCAAATTTTTGGAAAAAGTGGAGACTCTTTTTGGAGTCCCTTGCTGTGTTTTACGTGACGTTGGCATCGTCAATTACAGGTGGGTTGGGTCTTTCCCCACCCCCCTTTTAACCATAAGAAACTACATACACTATGGCTTGGGGTAACACACAGCTGTTTACTCATACTATAGCCTGGGAATCAGAGGTCTGCTCCAAAGCTTGAGTGTCTGCTAGTCAGCGGAGTAGCCACCGGCTGTAGATATAATTACAAAATTTTAACTGCATCTTGCCTGGACAATAATTTTGGGCCTAGTAGCAGTGTCTGCTAGTCAGCGGAGTAGCCACTGGCTGTAGATCTAATTACAACCCAGACAATAATTTTGCAACCAATTTCAGATAGACGGTTTCAAAGGAGTGCCAGGCTGGCCATAAAGGCAGATGAGATTAAATTTGTCCGCTGCAGCTCCGGCCGGGTACCTCAAGAGAGGATCAGACATAAGTGATGATAAAGCAATCCGGTCATAAGGAGCCCGAGAGAGGCAATTCAGCTG
>JARQOD010010361.1:0-17449 GCA_033576555.1 Oophaga sylvatica | reverse complement strand
CAGTAGGTGTTCTCAGGTGGTCGTGAGGTGTTCTCAGGAGGTAGTGAGGTGTTCTCAGGCGGTAGTGAGGTGTTCTCAGGAGGTAGTGAGGTGTTCTCAGGAGGTAGTGAGGTGTTCTCAGGCGGTAGTGAGGTGTTCTCAGGAGGTAGTGAGGTGTTCTCAAAATGACAATGAAAGGCTCAGAAAGGAGATAGCAGAACTAAAAACACAGACTCCTCAATGTCTGACCCAGCAGGGGGCAATGGAAACAAGCCAGAGAGCAGACAACATGGCCTCCACTGACCAGAATGTGGAGACGCCAAACAACAACACAGCAATAACCAACAATATGAATAATCCTGAAACCAAGAAAAGTGAATCAGCGAGAAGAGAACCAACCACCAGCAAAGCCAGCATCACAGACCCCCACCAGCAGCCACCACAAAGTCCTGATATTGTCCTAATAATGGACTCAAATGGGAAGTACCTAAATGTGAGCCGCACACGTACCAGGGCCTATGGGGTACTCGGCACCGAGCCCGTTAACTTCAATGGGGGAATAGGTCACGGGTAGCGCAGCTCGGTCCGTTGCCCTGGGCGCTCATTCAAAGGGGGATATTTACAGGGGATTGTAGGAATTGTTCGTGACCCACCTGTGGTTTCTGATCAGTGTGACCAGCGCTGCAGGGTGAATCCTCTGAGGGGTTGTTATTTGGCAGCAAGGTGTTAAGTCTTCCACAGGTAAGACTGGATCCCTCAGGGTAAATGGCAGTGCAGGGTGCAGGCAATAAGGTAAACACACACAAGTCAGTCTCTTTCCATACCTTTACTGGTGGTATTTGCAGGTATGTCCCGGGAAGCTGCTCAGGGTGGAGGATGCACATCCAGGTAATCACTGAGTAGGTTTAAGGCCTCCTTACTTCTTAATGTGTGAGTTTCCAACCTGCATGAAGCTAAGTTTAACTCCTTCTCTGTCAGGAGTCGAACCCAGTACCTCTTGTCCACTGGCCAGCAGCTCTACCATTTGAGCTATTCTGCTGGCTGCAAAGTTCCTTGCTGAACCCAGATACCATTGACTGTTCTTCCTGATTGGCTACACCTAGTGCTCTCTTGATTGGGCCTCTGATTGCCAATTACACACCCTATATAAACCTGGCCCTGTGGGTGTGTCATTGCGAGATTATTGTGCTTCCAGCCTTTAGTCAAGCTCTTTCTCCTGCTGTTCCTGCTGCTACAAACACTGCTCTCCTGTGAACTGACCTCGGCCTGCCACCTGACTACGTTATCTGCCTGCTCCTCTGCTACCGAACTGCCTTTCCTGTGTACCGACCTCCGGCTGCCATCTGACTACGTTATCTGCCTGCTCCTCTGCTACAAACACTGCCTTTCCTGTGTACCTACCTCCGGCTGCCACCTGACTACGTTATCTGCCTGCTCCTCTGCTACAAACACTGCTCTCCTGTGTACCGACCTCCGGCTGCCACCTGACTACGTTACCTGCCTCTGCTTCCCCTAGTGTTTTCAGTAACATCGGCTCCAACCCAGACGGGATCCTGACAGAATAATCTCGCGCCAAAATGGAGTCCGCTGTGAACACCCTGAGGCGGCAAGTTACGGAGCTTCAAAGTTTTTGTACTGACTCTCAAGGAAAATATGCCAAGTTACAAACTGATTTCACGGCGATACAACAGGAAGTAATTGAGCTACAAAAACAACTACTGGACGTGCACAATTCAGGGCCCGAATCAAACGCGCGGCTGCCGCTGCCTGCAAAGTTCAGTGGGGATCGCAAGCAGTACCGAGGATTCCTCAATCAATGCCGCATATACTTCCAGATGCAACCTGCTCCCTTTACCAGTGAGAGGAAGAAAGTTTTTTTCATGATAAATCTCCTGACGGATGAAGCTCTTGCTTGGGCTTCACCTTATGTAGAAAAGGACTATGCCCTCCTTAATGACCTGGAAGCTTTCATCGCAGCTATGAATCAAGTTTTTGATGACCCAAACCGCTGTGCCACAGCAGAAACCAAATTACATAATTTGCGCCAAGGACATCGCTCTGTTGCGGAATATACATCGGAGTTCCGTCGCTGGGTGGCCGACACCACCTGGAATCCAGCGGCCCAGAGAAGTCAATTTCGACGAGGGTTATCAGAACCAGTGAAAGACGAGCTTGCCAGGGTTGAGACCCCTGACCAGTTGGAGGACTTTATTCAACTATGTATCCGGATTGACCAGAGACTTACTGAAAGGAGAAAGGAGAGACTGCGAGCACTTGGGAATAGCCCTGGCTTCTCATTTTCAGCATCAGACCACCAAGAAAAGACGCAAGGCGTGTCTGAACCGATGCAGATCGACGTCATCCGAAGACCACTCTCTGCACAGGAGAAGGAGAGGCGACGTGCAGAACATCTCTGCCTCTATTGTGGGGACCCTGGACACTATGCCATCAACTGTCCTAACAAAAGGACTATAGCCTTTACCAACAACAGGTCTGCCAGCAATACGGACCTTTCTCAGCAGTCGGATTCCATCTTGCAGACTATCTCATCAGTAACGCCAGAAATAGACAAAATACATACCACATCATCTCATTTTGTAATCCCCATTCAGGTTGTAATGGGCACCCAAAAAATACTATGCTCTGCCCTGTTGGATTCGGGAGCAGGAGGAAATTTTATGGACTTAAAATTTACACGTGATAATAATATTTCCAGTAGGACCAAATCCACACCAATTGAAATGGAAACTGTGGATGGATCACCTTTGTCTTCTGGACCTGTCACGCATGAGACAATCGAACTGGAGATTTGTATCGACCCGGATCATCATGAAGCTGTCAGTTTCCACCTTATTTCATCTCCGAAATTTCCGGTTATTCTAGGGATCCCCTGGTTTTCAGTCCATAACCCTTCTATCAACTGGGCATCAAGGACCATCACCTTTCCATCTGACTACTGTAAGAATAATTGTCATAAGGAACCCCCTGTTCTCCAACAAGTCCAAATCTCTGAGATTTCGCATGAGAAGGAAGAGAAACTACCACCTCAATATCAGCAGTTCTCTGATGTCTGCAGTAAGAAGAAAGCAGATCAATTACCTCCTCACCGTCCTTACGACTGTCCCATTGAATTGCTGCCAGGAGCAACCATTCCATTTGGACGGATTTACAATCTTTCCGAACCTGAATTGAAGGTATTAAGAAAGTTCCTGGATGAAAATTTAGAGAAAGGCTTTATTCGACCTTCCACATCTCCAGCTGGGGCACCCTGTTCTTTGTTGAAAAGAAAGACTCCACTCTGCGGCCATGTATTGACTACAGAGAGATGAATAATATCACTGTCAAGAATCGCTACCCGCTACCCTTGATTCCTGAACTATTTGAGAGACTCCGTTCTGCGAAAATCTTTACGAAGCTGGATCTTAGAGGGGCTTACAACCTCATACGGATTCGCCCAGGAGATGAGTGGAAGACCGCCTTCAGAACGAGATATGGACATTTTGAATCTCTTGTTATGACCTTTGGCCTTAGCAATGCCCCAGCCACCTTTCAACATTTTATTAATGATGTATTTAGAGATTTCTTGGACCAATTCGTTGTGGCTTATCTCGATGACATTCTTATATTTTCAGACACCTTGGAAGAGCATCGCAGGCACGTCCAGTTAGTCTTGGAACGACTACAGGAGAACCATCTCTACATTAAACTTGAAAAATGTGAGTTTGAACAAACCAGTATCCAATTTCTGGGATATATCATCTCCTCAGAAGGTCTGAGCATGGATCCCGGCAAAATCAATGCTGTAGTGGACTGGCCTGTTCCAAGAAATTTAAAAGACGTCCAGCGTTTCATAGGATTTGCAAATTTTTACCGAAAATTTATAAAGAACTTTTCACGGATCATACTACCAATTACTACACTAACAAAAAAGACCAAAGCATTTTTCTGGTCTCCGGAGGCACAGGAGGCTTTTGACAAGTTGAAAACTCTTTTTACGTCTGCTCCATTGTTAGTACATGTGTCGACCCGCCACCACAATTGTGGATTACCAGGGCAATGGGGTACTCAGAGCCGAGCCCATGGAAGTCTATGGGTTTGTCACAGGTAGCTGTGGCTCGGTCTGTGGCCCTGGCGGTCTGGCGTTTGTTGGGGGAATATTTACAGGGGATAGGTTTATATACAGTTCGTGACGCCACCTGTAGTCTTCTGGTAATTAGTACCAGCGCTGCTGTAGATCTCTGAGGGGATGGTGATGCAGCTAGATGTCGGGTCCCCTACAGGTGGGACTGGTCCCTCAAAGTCTATGAAGTTAGTGAAGTCGGGTGCAGATAAATAACACAGTCTCACACGGTCAGCGTCTTTCCATACCTTTACTTGTAAGATGTTCAGGCAGGTCCCAGGGAGGCTGATCCAAGGAGAGTGTATCTTGAGACAGCAGCTGGACAAGTTAGGGGCCTCCTTTACTTTCAATACAATGAGTACAACCAGCCTGAAGCGTAGTTCCCTCAATAACTCCAGCTAATCCATAGCTGTACTGCCCAGTCAGTTTTGTGGTAGGAGCCTTCCAATTGATGAAACTAGGTTCTTGCTTTTGTCTGCGCTTGACTCAAAGTCCCTATTCCACCTGACTCCAGTTACGTACTGACTATAAGGGGCTTGTTTGCCGCGACCTAAGGTCCGGTAAATTCCTGGTTTTCTTACCACTATGCTTGTAGCAAATAGTGATCCTTCGGTCCCCAGTGACCGGTTGCAATGTGCAGGACTTCTTCAATCCGAACGCACCTTTCCAATAAACTTTCCACTGTGCCTTTCGCCTTGTCCTCGCTGGTAGCATAAGCACTCACACTAGCATAAAGTCGGGTAGTCACTTCCTTCATTCACTTTCTTCAAAGTTAGTTACAGATGCTCAGTTATCACTAGGCAGGAGCACGTCTCTGAACCTTTCACTGTCCTTTAGACAGGTGACTGAAGTCTTTCTGCACTAAGCTTCTTCTTTCTTTCAATGTAGTCTGATGAGGTACAGCTCTGACTAGACTAAGGTGAATTAGACCACCTGTACCAGCCTCCACGTTCTGAACTGATGATAGAGCAGGCTGGACTGCTTCCTCCCTCCAGCTAAGCTCCAGACGTCTGCTCCGTCCGAAGACAGGAAACACACTGACTAAATCACTCAACAAACATACACCCTGACCACTCCCTCACAAGTAACTACACTACCCTAAGGGTGTGTCTAGTGTATGTTGAGTGAATGGGTATTAGCATTAAACTGCTGTCTCGCCACACACTCTCCAGGGTACTGCGTGTGCCTAACACCAGGGCTACACATTCCCCATGGTAAAAGACAGCACTCCCGGGCTGTAAAATACAAAAGAGACATTTTGTTTATGCATGAAAACATTAAACAATAAACAGTAATTCGTCCCATCCGGGAGGTGAGGATATCTTGAACGTTGCGAACAATAACATTAGAGAAAAATACAAATATTAAATAGCATTTAATAAATATACAGTATTCTTGTGAAGGACCCGCACCAAACCTTCAACGTAGGTCCTGGGTGGGCTGCAGGACATCCAAATGCAGACCTCACTCAGTGCCACACCACACGGGTTTTTGTATTCAGAGGTAGTTGTGCTGGTTTATGTAAAACCAAGATAAGGCACCGAAGCGCAACTATATACAAATAAGTTCTGGGCTGGCACAGTCCTCAACCTCAAAGTCCATTGTAAAACCAAAGACATAGATATAATATCACATTATTATAATACTAAAGTGCAAACTTTTTCTGGTTACCCAGCCGGGCATTCTACGGTTAGCAAAATATATATGCATCATACTCTTCAACTTATGCAAAATTTTGTAAAACATTTTCAAACTTTCTACAATATTACTTATGGTAGATCCTATAGGGATCTCACCGTTTCTTCTTTACTATTTATTCATTTTCAAATACACTTTCCACCCCGGGGGCTGGAACAATGCAATGGGCCCTAGATCCCAGGACTAACAAATCATGCGCTGCGATTAGGGTCTGGGTCGCCACAGTTCTCGTGCGAACCACTAGGGGCGCAACGGGTACATTCTCCTCACGTGACACCGATTGCGTTTCAATCACAGTTAACGATATGGACCGTGTCATGGATTGCGATTGAGACTGGGTCGCTAGTTGCGATGTAGAAATTGCTTTAATTTGCGATGAACTTGCAGGGGGCGATGCTGGGGCACGGCCGGATACTGCTTGAGCTGGAGACGGGGACGCTGCGGTAGTGGTGACGTTACCTGCGTCGGGGACGGGGTCACGGACGATGGTGACGTTAAGGGCATACCATCCCTTCATTCCCCAATGCCGTGTGTACGTGACGAGGTCTCCATTTACTAAGTCCCTCCCGGGATGGCCTTGCGGTAGGTGGGATTCTACGTCACGCCTGCTGACAAAGACCCCTGGGTAGAGGCCCGGTTCACGGATGAAGCCCCAGCCCTTCCGGAGCTGGAACTCAGTCACACACCCCTGCCGCCGCGGTTCCCTCAGGGTACCTTTCTCTCTCCGGACACTCTCTTTGTCCGCGATCAGCTCTGCATGTTGTCGCTGACGATTCCGCTGAGCTTCCCGCTCTTCCTCCTGCTGGCGTTTCTGCTTCTCCTCACGACGCTGCCACTCATATTCCCACTGGGCGGTGTAGGCGACGTCATCCAGGCGCGCCATCTCGTCCCAGTCGACGTCTGGTAACGACGGACAGGACCCCTCCGGTGTCCCTGCCGGGGACCGATCATCTGCTGCGGCCTCCTGGCCGGGCGGGCGTTCCGGAACTGGCGATACCTCCTCAACCTCCTTCGCCTCCACCGCTTCACCGGTGGGATCAGGATTGGTACTTTCGGGGGCAGCCTCCGGTTGCTCCTTCGCCTTGGGCAGCAGAATCTTCGGTAACTGGAATCGTGGGGGGTCGTTGAGGGGAGAGATCACCGTGTCCCACAGCCTCCGCTGCTCCAGGGTACGCCGGCGTCTCTCGATCTCTTCAAAGCCAGGTTGGTACTGGACCATCTTCTTCAGGCGTGCATTTTCTTCTTGAATCTCTAGCAACGCCTGCTGCAGGTGCAGGACCACGGATAACTCCGGTGCTGGTGGCAGCTTGGCTGGGGCACGGGGCCTGCCTTCCTCCGCTTCCCTGCTCGGCTGCACACGTCCTGCTTCCATGATGTTCCAGAAGATTCTCTCTTCTTTCTGCGGAGACATCCGGTCTCTTCCGTGGAGGTGGGGTTTGCGTCTCCTCCTCCTCGCAGGGAAGGTGAAGAGGAGGCGGACCTCCTTTGCTGTAGGGCAGGATCGCATATTGTAATAGCACTTTGAGAGGGCAGGCATTTTCTTCGCGCCACTGGGGGGTAGACGCCCACGAAGGTACGCCCACCTTCTTCTCCAGCGCCTGAGGGCGCGAATATGGCGACAAAAATGGCGATTTTGGCGCCAAAAGTGCAAACAGTCCTTTTTACAAAAACAATTCCTTAGGCACACAGGGCTCGCAATTCTGCGAGTTTCGCATCCTGTTCGTGACGCCAAAGTTTTGTGTCGACCCGCCACCACAATTGTGGATTACCAGGGCAATGGGGTACTCAGAGCCGAGCCCATGGAAGTCTATGGGGTTTGTCACAGGTAGCTGTGGCTCGGTCTGTGGCCCTGGCGGTCTGGCGTTTGTTGGGGGAATATTTACAGGGGATAGGTTTATATACAGTTCGTGACGCCACCTGTAGTCTTCTGGTAATTAGTACCAGCGCTGCTGTAGATCTCTGAGGGGATGGTGATGCAGCTAGATGTCGGGTCCCCTACAGGTGGGACTGGTCCCTCAAAGTCTATGAAGTTAGTGAAGTCGGGTGCAGATAAATAACACAGTCTCACACGGTCAGCGTCTTTCCATACCTTTACTTGTAAGATGTTCAGGCAGGTCCCAGGGAGGCTGATCCAAGGAGAGTGTATCTTGAGACAGCAGCTGGACAAGTTAGGGGCCTCCTTTACTTTCAATACAATGAGTACAACCAGCCTGAAGCGTAGTTCCCTCAATAACTCCAGCTAATCCATAGCTGTACTGCCCAGTCAGTTTTGTGGTAGGAGCCTTCCAATTGATGAAACTAGGTTCTTGCTTTTGTCTGCGCTTGACTCAAAGTCCCTATTCCACCTGACTCCAGTTACGTACTGACTATAAGGGGCTTGTTTGCCGCGACCTAAGGTCCGGTAAATTCCTGGTTTTCTTACCACTATGCTTGTAGCAAATAGTGATCCTTCGGTCCCCAGTGACCGGTTGCAATGTGCAGGACTTCTTCAATCCGAACGCACCTTTCCAATAAACTTTCCACTGTGCCTTTCGCCTTGTCCTCGCTGGTAGCATAAGCACTCACACTAGCATAAAGTCGGGTAGTCACTTCCTTCATTCACTTTCTTCAAAGTTAGTTACAGATGCTCAGTTATCACTAGGCAGGAGCACGTCTCTGAACCTTTCACTGTCCTTTAGACAGGTGACTGAAGTCTTTCTGCACTAAGCTTCTTCTTTCTTTCAATGTAGTCTGATGAGGTACAGCTCTGACTAGACTAAGGTGAATTAGACCACCTGTACCAGCCTCCACGTTCTGAACTGATGATAGAGCAGGCTGGACTGCTTCCTCCCTCCAGCTAAGCTCCAGACGTCTGCTCCGTCCGAAGACAGGAAACACACTGACTAAATCACTCAACAAACATACACCCTGACCACTCCCTCACAAGTAACTACACTACCCTAAGGTGTGTCTAGTGTATGTTGAGTGAATGGGTATTTAGCATTAAACTGCTGTCTCGCCACACACTCTCCAGGGTACTGCGTGTGCCTAACACCAGGGCTACACATACACCCAAATCCTGAATTGCCATTTACTGTCGAAGTGGACGCCTCGGACTCTGCAGTGGGAGCCATTCTGTCTCAGCGAGTTGGGGACAAGATGCAACTTCACCCATGTGCGTTTCTTTCCCACACCATGTCATCTGCAGAAAAGAACTACGACATTGGTAATAAAGAACTGTTAGCCATTAAAGTTGCCTTCTCCGAGTGGAGACATCTTCTGGAAGGTGCCAATCACCCTGTGACTGTCCTCACGGACCACAAGAATCTTGAATTCCTCCGTACAGCAAAAAGATTGTCTGGAAGACAAGCACGATGGGCCTTATTTTTCTCAAGATTCAATTTTATAATCTCTTACCGGCCTGGTTCAAGAAATGGCAAGGCTGACGCCCTGTCCAGGATGTGTTCGGAACCTCAGGAGAGGTCTAGTAATGATGATACAATTCTAGGCCCTAAAAATTTTTTGGGAATATTGCACTCTAGAGGACTATGTAATAGAATTAAAGATGGATATCAAGAGGACTCTTTCCTTAACCATCCTTCGGAAGACGTCGATCTTTCATTCAAAGAGGGGTTTTGGATGCAGAAACACCAAATATATGTACCTGAATCTTCTCGCCTTGAAGTCCTCAAAAGTGTCCATGATTCTAAACTGGCAGGACATCCTGGAGTTGCAAAAACACAAGACTTACTACTTTGTTTCTTTTGGTGGCCTAATTGTAGGAAGGACGTGAGGAAATATGTTTCAACCTGTTTAACATGCGCACGAAACAAGACCCCACGATCGTCTCCTCTAGGACTCTTCCAACCACTCCCAGTTCCATCCAGGCCTTGGGGATCTATTTTCATGGATTTTATTGTGGAACTACCCCCTTCCAAACAGATGACCGTCATCCTTGTCATAGTGGACCGACTCACAAAAATGGCCCACTTTATTCCAACTGAAGGAATTCCTACTGCTGAAAAAACTGCAGAACTGATGATCAAAGAGGTATTCAGGTTACATGGAATTCCTGACAGCGTGGTGTCTGACAGAGGCATTCAGTTTACGTCAAAATTTTGGAAGAGTTTCTGTACAGCCTTGGGAGTCACGGTGAATCTTTCTACCGCTTTCCATCCTCAGTCCAATGGCCAGACGGAGAGAACGAACCAGACTTTGGAGCAATACCTCCGTTGCTTCATTTCCTATCTTCAGGATGACTGGGTGGACTATTTACCAACAGCAGAGTTTGCCTACAACAACTCCATACATAGCGCTACATCTCAAACCCCATTTTTTGCTAATTATGGAGTACATCCAGTATTTATCCCTAATCTGCCAGTGAACACTCCCATTCCTGCTGTTAATGACAGGCTTACAAAATTACAGGAATCCCAGAAGGAATTATCAGAGATATTGCTCAAGACCCAGGAAGAATATAAGGAAGCAGCAGATAAACATCGGAGAGTGCCCCCTGCTCTTCAGGTTGGAGACAAAGTTTGGCTGTCCACTAAAAACCTTAAGACACATGTGCCATCCTCCAAATTGGGTCAGAAATTCATTGGACCTTTTCAAATTTCTGCAAAAATTAACCAGGTTGCTTTTCGTTTAAAACTTCCCAACAATCTAAAGATTCATCCAGTGTTTCACATATCCTTGCTCAAACCCTTCTGTGAAAACCCGTTTCCAGGAAGAATTCAGCCACCTCCTCCACCAGAAAGGATCCGTGGTGAAGAAGAATACATTGTGGATACGATTCTGGACTCCCGAAAATTCAGAGGTAAACTGCAGTATCTGGTGCAGTGGAAGGGTTACGGACCAGAGGAAAATTCATGGGAACCAAGGGACAACGTCCATGCTCCTAGACTAACAAGAGCCTTTCATCAGAGGTACCCGGATAAGCCAGCTCCTGAGATGTCCAGAGGCCATCCTGGAAGGAGGGGAGTACTGTCAGGAGTCGAACCCAGTACCTCTTGTCCACTGGCCAGCAGCTCTACCATTTGAGCTATTCTGCTGGCTGCAAAGTTCCTTGCTGAACCCAGATACCATTGACTGTTCTTCCTGATTGGCTACACCTAGTGCTCTCTTGATTGGGCCTCTGATTGCCAATTACACACCCTATATAAACCTGGCCCTGTGGGTGTGTCATTGCGAGATTATTGTGCTTCCAGCCTTTAGTCAAGCTCTTTCTCCTGCTGTTCCTGCTGCTACAAACACTGCTCTCCTGTGAACTGACCTCGGCCTGCCACCTGACTACGTTATCTGCCTGCTCCTCTGCTACCGAACTGCCTTTCCTGTGTACCGACCTCCGGCTGCCATCTGACTACGTTATCTGCCTGCTCCTCTGCTACAAACACTGCCTTTCCTGTGTACCTACCTCCGGCTGTCACCTGACTACGTTATCTGCCTGCTCCTTTTCTACAAACACTGCTCTCCTGTGTACCGACCTCCGGCTGCCACCTGACTACGTTACCTGCCTCTGCTTCCCCTAGTGTTTGCAGTAACATCGGCTCCAACCCAGACGAGATCCTGACATTCTCCTTGCTACGCCCGGCTGATCTTGTGATGAGGTCTTTTTTTGTGGACAGGACAGTGTCACTATGGCGGTACCTGCCAGACCCCCGTCTTCCTAACCCCGGTTACGTATCAGCACTGAAGGGCCCCTCTGCGACCTGAAGTCCAGCAGGGATTCCGGTTTTCTCCCACTAGCCATGAAGGTTCTAGCAAGCTTCGGACCCGGTGTCCGGTTGTGCAGAGTGGAGGCAGCTATCGTTGCTATATCACCTCGGTCACTCTTTCCCTTTTGTCCACTCGCCTGTCGTCCTACGCACACCTTAATATGAGCACAGGCAGCAGTAGATGTCAGCTTATCGTTCAAGCTTCCTCAGCCCTCAGGCTAATCTGACAGGGGTTTCTCCCTCCCAGCTCGTCCGAGGTACTTCTTCAGAGATATCGTGTCTGCTCTCCTGAGGTAACACCAACGAATACTAACTTTCAGCTAGATTGTCTTTTACTCACTGCGGTCTCAAGGGCTCCCTCTGGTGGAACCAGGAAAAATGTCAAGTGTTGTGTGCTTATCAGGTATTTGTGAATTACCTTTCCGTGCATCCTCCAGGGAACATGTGGCACCAAGCGAAGCTGGGCTACACAAATGCACAACGGCTATTCCCAGGAAAACGGGTCAGAAAAATCCACTGTGCAACTATTGAACAGGTGACAGAGGTCATCAATAATCCACGTTTTACCAACCCAAACCATATCATTATACACGCAGGTACAAACAATCTGCCAGACCAGCACCAGCAGATCGCAGGACAACTGGCCCAACTAGCAAAGACGGCAAAACTAAAATTCCAGACAGCAAAATCATTCTGTCATCTCTGCTCCCAACAAAGGACATATCCAGGCAAACCACCCAAAGCATCAATATGGAACTGACAGAAAGGGTCAAGACTGTCCCAAACGTGACCCTGGCACAACACCTTTCCATAAACCACCATCACCTATATGATAATAAGCACCTCAACAAACAAGGGGTCAGCCTCCTGGCCAAAGAGCTGAAAGACATCGTACTAAACAGAGGACCCAGGCCTGGATTCAACAGTAACCAACATCACACCGAAAGACCCCTAACAATAAAAAGACAGAAAACCCCAATCCTATCACCAGAAGCTGGAAACAAAGCTCTTCACCCAAAATCAGACCATCAGAGGAGGAGACCTCCATGGAGGGGTCCACCGACCCCACACAGATACACGCAGAGCAGAGATATGGATGAGGTAAAGACCCTTCTCAGCGCACTATGCAGGAAACTAATGTGACTGGATGGAACCAAGCACACCTACAAAACAGTCAGAAATCCAGTTTGTCCTACACAGCCATACTCATTACAAGGTATATACACACAAGATAAATAGAAAAAAATGACTTCACTTACAATCAGCAGCTGGAATATTCAGGGTCTCAACACCTCGACCTTTGGATGTAAAACAAATGACCCTGACTTTATACAAAGACTGAAAAATATAGACATCCAGATCCTCCAGGAAACATGGACCAGAGCCGAAAACGAATCCCTGGTGCCCATCGGATACAGGGAAATCTCTGTCCCTGCCCTGAAAAATAAAAACATCAAACAGGGCCGGAGCTCAGGAGGAATACTGATCTGGTATAAAGATGAGTGTAATGTATGTAGTACAGTTCATATAGCGTCTTGTGCTTGGGTGCGATGAAAATACATGAGACACAGGTTTGATATAGAAAGTCTTGTATTACTTCATACAAGTTGGCAAAAATAGTCACACAGTTTGCAGACACAGAAGCAGGAGACACAGCAGGCCAAGAGTAATCTAAGCTCAGCAATCATTCTCCACAACAGGTTCAGGATCTTCTTCTCTGTTACCGTAAGTCCATGCAAACGTGGGTCTTTCAAAGAGCAGGGTTCAGAGTCCACAAGTGCTTCAGAGTTCCTCAGTAGGAATAGCTGGAGTACAAGGTCCAAGGCTTTAGGAGTCAGGTCACAGGTTCACTGCAGGCTAGATTCTGAAGCACTGATTGCTCAGCTGTGGCTGCTTAAGAAGCAAAAGGAGAGAATCAGGGCGGGAACATGCAAGCTGGAAACTCCATTTTGACTGAGGGCAAGATAGCTGCAGCAAGACAGAAAGTAAAATGGCTGACGAACAAACTGAGTTTCAGGAACATATACACAGAACCTTACATTACTCCCCCCTTAGGGACAACCTCCGGATGACCTCAGGCCAGGCTTGTGTGGGTACCTCTGATGAAACTGACGGAGCAAGCGAGGAGCATTAACGTTATTGACTGGTTCCCATGAGTTGTCCTCCACTGGGTAGCCCTGCCATTTAATCAGATATTGTAACTGATTTCTATACAACCTGGAATCTAAAATCCTTTCCACCACAAATTCTTCCTGACCATCGACTAGCACTGGGTCAGGGCAAGGAGAAGAACGTCCAGGAAACGTATTGGGTGTCGCAGCCTTTAGTAGGGATACATGAAAGACAGGGTGAATTCTCATAGTTCTGGGCAGTTGAAGACGACAAGCAACGGCACTTATAATTTTACTGATTTTATAGGGTCCAATGTACTTATGTCCCAACTTAGACGATGGAATCCTTAACTTAAGATTTCTGGTTGACAGCCAGACCAAGTCTCCTACCTTGAAAGCTGGTGCAGGTTTACGAAATTTATCTGCTGCTTTCTTGTACCTTTCCTGAGCCGATTCCAGATTCTCCTTTAGAAGATCCATATTCTTCTGTAAAGACGTGATTCTTTCAGCCACTGCTGGTAAAGGCGTTTCTATGGGAAATCGTGGTAGAATGTTAGGATGATAACCTAGATTAGAGTAAAAAGGAGACTGCTTAGTGGAGGCACTCTGAGAGTTGTTATACGAGAACTCAGCTAATGGAAGTAGATCCACCCAATCATCCTGTAGGTGGCAGATAAAGCAGCGGAGATACTGCTCCAGGGTTTGATTGGTTCGTTCGGTCTGTCCATTAGTCTGGGATGAAAAGCAGAAGAAAGGTTTACTTTAATGTCCAATGCTGTCACAGAAATTTTGCCAAAACCTAGAAGTGAATTGCACCCCTCGATCCGAAATAACCTCATCCGGTACTCCATGTAAGCGAAACACATCTTTAATCATCAAATCTGATGTCTGTTTTGCAGTGGGTAAGCCGACACAAGGGATAAAATGAGCTGCCTTTGTTAGACGGTCAACCACCACTAGAATGGTGTTCTTCCCTTGAGAGGTTGGTAACTCCACAATGAAGTCCATAGAAATGGATCCCCACGGGCGGGACGGTGTGGGAAGAGGCTGTAACAGACCAGTTGGTGAGGAGCGAGGTGTTTTGCATCTTGCACAGACTTCACATGAAGTGACATAGTTTAAAACATCCTTCCTGCAAGTGGGCCACCAAAAGAAACGAGAGAGAAATTCCTGTGTCTTTAGAATTCCTCTATGCCCAGCTATCTTGGAATCGTGAATGAGTTGCAATACTCTCAATCTGACTGTTTCAGGAATATACAGGCGTTGTCCCTGAATCCACACACCATTCTTAAGACAAGACTTACGTCCCTTGGGGGTTGTGCCAAAAAGGAATCCGCATGGTATGCTTCCTTGATGTCCTTAAGTAGGTCTTGATTATGAATTACTCCTAGGAATCTAGAGTCAGGAAGAATAGTCTTAGGAGGAGTAATTGGACGTGTCTCTGCTGAGTAAATCCTAGAGAGTGCATCAGCCTTTCCATTGCGCTATCCTGGTCTATAAGAAATGATAAAATTAAATTGGTTTAAGAAAAGATTCCAGCGAGCCTGGCGAGGAGTCAGGCACTTAGCCGACCTGATAAACTCAAGGTTACGATGGTCTGTCAGGACGACTATTTGCTGTGCAGCTCCCTGAAGAAGGTGTCTCCATTCTTTGAAGGCGGCAATAATGGCCAACAACTCTCTATTGCCCACATCGTAGTTCCTCTCAGCCGAAGACAACTGCTGGGAAAAGAAGGCACAGGGATGCAAGACATTCTTCTCACCTGTTCTCTGAGAGAGTATAGCTCCAACGGCACAGTCTGAAGCATCCACCTCTATTATGAAGGCAAGCTCGGGGTTGGGATGTACTAGGATAGGTGCAGTGGTAAATTTATCTTTTAGACGGGAAAATGCTTCCTGGGCTTGGGGAGTCCAGGAGAACCTAGACTCTTTCCGGGTAAGTTGGGTGATAGGTGACACTACCTCAGAGAAATTTCTAATGAAACGTCTATAGAAGTTGGCAAACCCGATGAAGCGCTGTACCTCCTTCACATTTCTAGGACTTGGCCAATCCTTGATGGCTTGGGTTTTGCTTCCATCCATACTAATTCCTTGTGTAGACAGTACATACCCCAGAAATTGAATTTCGGTCCTATGGAATTCACACTTTTCAAGTTTGATGTAAAGATGATTTTGTCTTAGACGTTCCAAGACCATTCTCACATGTCCATGATGTTCCTCTGTGGAGTTAGAAAAAATTAGAATATCATCCAAATAAATTACCACGAATGTATCTAGGAGATCCCTGAAGATGTCATTCACCAAGTGTTGGAAAGTGGCTGGGGCGGTACTCAGACCAAAAGGCATAACTAGATATTCAAAGTGTCCATAGCGTGACCTGAATGCAGTCTTCCATTCATCCCCAGGTCTAATACGGACTAAGTTATAGGCCCCACGAAGATCTAGTTTAGAGAAAATTTTGGCATGTCGCACTCTCTCCAATAACTCAGGGATTAAAGGCAATGGATAACGGTTTCTAATAGTAACCTTATTGAGTTCCCTATAGTCTACGCATGGTCTCAGAGATCCATCTTTCTTCTTTACAAAGAAGATGGGTGCACCTGCAGGAGATGAAGAGGGGCGTATGAAGCCCTTGGCTAGATTTTCGTCTATGTAATCCTTTAAAGCCTTTAGCTCGGGCCCCGCCAGGGGGTAGATCTTACCAAAAGGTATCTCTGTTCCAGGCAATAATTCAATTGGACAATCATATGGACGGTGAGGAGGAAGCTGGTCAGCGTTCTTCTTGTCACATAAATCCACATAGTCCTGGTATACAGCTGGTAGTTCAGGGACTGACATGGTTCCTTTAGGAACAGAGCAAGCTGAAACTTTTGGACTCATCTGTTTCTCTGGAAAGTGTAATTCCTTGGTCTCCCAGTTAATGGTAGGATTCTGAGCCTGCAGCCATGGTAGCTCTAGAATAATGGGAAAGTGGGGAGAAGAGATAAGCATAAAGGACAGTTTCTCTTGATGATCTTTACCCATAAGAACCCTCAAAGGCTCTGTTTCCTGATCCACTGGTCCAGAGGTCAGCAGGGAGCCATCCACAGTTTCCATCTGTACTGGAGTAGCCTTCTTCACTGAACGTATCCCCTGTTTCAGAGCAAAGGAGACATCCATAAAATTTCCACTTGCCCCTGAGTCGATCATAGCAGAGCTAGACACCCAAGCTGAGTCAACCCAGAGTTTGATGGAAAGAAAGCAATGAGAATTGTTTTTCTTACAACTCAGCTGGGACACCGCTGAGGAAACTTGAAAAATGGCAGCGTTTACACAGTCAACGTCCTCAGAGGTAACGGAGTTTAAGTCCGAGAAATCAAGATCTGTTGCTGCAGATCTCTCTGGAGCCTGAGGCTCGGACCTGACAGATCCCCTCTCGCAACACTCACAATGAATGAGTGCTGCAGTAGTCTTACGAGAACGGCTGGGGCAGTTTATAATGAAGTGCCCTGACTTACCACAATAGAAACATAGATTCTCCTTAAAACGATGTTCCTTGCGTGCATCACTAACCCGTCGTTGTAAAGAGTCTACCTGCATGGGTTCAGGTTCAGGTTCCCGTGTAATCCTACTCAAAGGTTCCTTAGCTGGAGAGGAAGGTAGGAAAAGGTTAGTGCGATTGCTTTCGAACCATCTCTCTTGCCTGCGTTCAGTCAGACGAGTATCAATACGGATGCAGTAGTTAATAAAGTCACCTAACGCAGTGGGAGGGTCGGCACGAGCAAGTTCATCCTTAATCAGTGGAGATAACCCTTTTCGAAAAATAGATTTTTTGGCGGAACTGTCCCAGGTGGTATCAAGGGCCCA
>JARQOD010010360.1:0-27654 GCA_033576555.1 Oophaga sylvatica | reverse complement strand
AAAATAAATTTTTGAACACTGGGGGGCGCACTGCGCATGCGCCGGCCGGCGGGCGCACTGCGCATGCGCCCGCCATTTTTCAAGATGGCGGCGCCCATGAAGAGGCCGGGCAGATGCCGGGACCGATCCAGGGACATCGGTGGACCGGGAGAGGTGAGTAGGGGCGTCGGAAGGTTAGGGGGGATCGGAAGGTGGGGGCAGCGGAGCAAAGGAGGAGGGGAGCAGATAGTGACGGCGGTGACCAATCACCGCCATCTTTTGGTGGCGGCGGCCGATCGCCGCCGTGACTACGTGTGGGGGGGTCAGGGCTCGGCCATGGCTGGATTGTAATATTTCACCAATTAAATTGGTGAAATATTACACATTGCTCTGATTGGCTGTTTCACTTTTAACAGCCAATCAGAGCGATCGTGGCCACGGGGGGGTTAAGCCAACCCCCTGTGGTGAAGCACAAAGGGTCCTGTAACTGCGGGTCGGGTGACCTTTGAGTGACCCCGGTCTCCCGGCCCGCAGGAACGCGATCCTTTCATGACACAGGGTATGCGTCATAGGTCGGATTGGCACCGACTTTCATGACGCATACGCTGTGTCAAAGGTCGGGAAGGGGTTAAAAGGCCATCAGCAATCTATGCTTTGTTGTTCTCATTATTAAACAGTGGGTCTCCTATGCTGTTATTGCCTTTGCAGTGAGTGGCTGGGCTGCCAAAAATTAGAACGCACCCCAATACCCCTTTGATGAGACGTACAGGAGGACATCATGAAAAAATGTTCCCATTATAAGAATGTGTGTCTCCCATAGTGTTTGCCTATGCATTGAATGCAAGGCCTGCCTTGCCCCAAAGTTATAAGTTTCAGACACCGCACACTGGGAGAATATTAATAGATGCTGAAGAATAGCTTTTATTTATTAAATAAATCAGGCAGCATTTAAAGACAGAAAATAAAGCGCCAAAGTTACACGCATCCCAATAACACTTGGAACAGACGTCCTGGATGGCCACATGAAACCAAAGTTACCATTATTATGAATTTTGTACTCCCACACAGTTTGCCCATGAAGTGAATGCAAGGCCAGCTCCAAATTTGGATGCACCCCAAAAACCCAAAAAACAGACGTCCTTGATGGCCACATGAAACCAAAGTTACCATTATTATGAATTTTGTACTCCCATAAAGTTTGCCCATGAAGTGAATGCAAGGCCTGCTCCAAATTTGGACACACCACAATAACCCAAAAAACAGACGTCCTGGATGGTCACATGAAACCAAAATTCCAATTAGTAGAAATTTGGTACTGCCACACTGTTTGCCTATGAATTGAATGTGAGGCCCGCCTTGCCATAAAGTTACACGCACCCCAATAACCCTTTGAACCGACGTACTGGATGGCCACATGAAACCAAAGTTCGCATTATAATTTTTTTTGCCCATGAAGTGAATGCAAGGCCTGCCCTGCCCCAAAGTTACACACACCCCAATATTCCTTTGAACTGACGGAGTGCATGGCCACATGAAATCAAAGTTCCCATTATTAGAAATTTGGAACTCCCATACTGTTTGCCTATGCATTGAATGCAAGGCCAGCCCTGTCCCAAAGTTACACGCACCCCAATAACCATTTGAACCGACGTACTGGATGGCCACATGAAACCAAAGTTCGCATTATAATTTTTTTTGCCCATGAAGTGAATGCAAGGCCTGCCCTGCCCCAAAGTTACACGCACCCCAATATCCCTTTGAACTGACGGAGTGCATGGCCACATGAAATCAAAGTTCCCATTATTAGAAATTTGGAACTCCCATACTGTTTGCCTATGCATTGAATGCAAGGCCAGCCCTGTCCCAAAGTTACACGCACCCAATAACCATTTAAACCGACGTACTGGATGGCCACATGAAACCAAACTTCCCATTATTAGGAAGCTGGTACTACCATACTGTTTGACTATGCAGTGAATTGTTAAGCCTGAAGAACCTGCATTGGCGAATTGGAGTGGTAAGCCTGAAGAACTTGCATTGGTGGATTGCAGCGGTGAGGCTAAAGAACACCTGGCAGCGGAGAATTGCAGTATTAAAGCTGAGGAAACTGCAGTGGAGAATTGCATTGTTGAGGATGAAGAACCTGCAGTGGAGAATTTCAATGTTGAAGCTGAAGAACTTGCAGTGCACAATCTCAGTGTTGAGGATAAAGACCCAAAACTGGAGAACTACTTTGTTGAAGTAGTTGACCAACCCCTACAGTTCCCATTATTAGGAACTGGGTCTCTCATACTGTTTGGCTATGCAGTGAATGCAAGGCCTGCACCAAATTTGCACGCACTCCAATCCCCTTGGAAGAAACGTGGAGGAGGGCCTCATAAAAAAATTTTCCCATTACAAAGGAGTGGGTCTCCTATACTTGTAATGCCCATACACTAAGTGTACGGGCTGACAAACATTTCCCCCTGGGGTACACATCAACATACTGTGTAAACTTTTTTTTTACGGGCATCATAAATACCCTTGAAAACAATAACGTGGTTTCCTACACAGTTGCTACTGGGAAGTTGCAGGTTTTTAGCAGAAATATGGCAGACGAGTCATTGGATGAAGTGATAAGGAAAAGGGGCATGGTGACGGCAAGAATGGGAACGTACAGGATTAATAACAGAGGGGCTATGGGAGGTATGAAATCCAGGATTCAGCCTACAATGAATAGTCATTTACCCAACACCAATTACCAGAATGCGTTTGATGACTATCAGAAGATCGGTGTAACAGATGCGTGTCTGAAGCTCGGCATAAAAGATGCCTGTGAGAAATTGTTTGCCAAAGACACACGTGCCCGTGTAAACGGTAAATAGAAAGATGCTCGTGAGATGCTTAATTCTAGAAAGCAGCAGATCAGAGTTTGAGGAAAACCAAACAAACTGATGGATGCTCGTGAAAAAAGTTTAAAGAGGAGTGCACCGGCCGTAACTATCAACTCACCCGTGGCACAAGGATCTTCATCTTCACCCACACATATTACCAAGAACATCCAAATTTCACAGCCGAAAACTAATTGTTCAGGTGTAACGAACACTGTTAAAGGAATGCCAATAAACATAGTTAACCACGAACCTGGGAAACAACAGATTTCCTCTTTACAAGATATGGACGATGATGGTATTGATGACGACTTGGAACTTTCCCACATCCGCACCAAGAAGATGAAGATCACAGCTGCCAACACTGTGCAAAAAAGGATGGGAATGCATGGAAATTCATTTTCTCTTGGTCAAACTTTACCTCTTACTCAGCATGAGACTTCACCACCTTTATTGCACACAAAGGCTCTAACCAACGTGTCATGGACATATCTCAAAAAGGAGGCCAGTTCGTCAGTAGGGCCCACTCCAAAAGAGTCTGCCTTTAGCCCTTTAGAAGGCACACAAATGGCCATTAATAATTTGCATTCAAGAGTCACAGAGGAAGATATCATGGAGCTTTTCTGTGTATGCGGTGCCTTGAAGAGTACCTGCTTGTTGAGTTCCAGAGTTGTAGAGGTTGTGTTTGTAAGAAAGGAAGATGCAGTTGGTGCCTACAAAAAACACAACAGATATCTAGATGGACAACCAATGAAATGCAATCTTCCTTAGAATGGTAGTGTAATAACATCAGACCAGCCCATACTTCTAAGATTAAGTGACACCCCATCAAAGAAAGAAGATGAATCTAGAAGAAACACAACCTCCTCCTCCAGTGTTGCTTAAAATCCTCCAGCTGAAGTTGATCCTAATTCTACCTTAAAAGCACTCTTTAAATCCTCAGAAACATCAGCAGTCATCCAACCACCTGCATTTAACATTAAGCTCTGATGCCACCAACACAAATTGGAGACTGTAATAAGAGCGATTCACAATTCACATATGGGCTCACAGACTCCTTTAAAAAAAAAACTAATTTTTCTTCTTGGTATTTGTTTAGCACTGATGATCACCAGCAAGTAGTTGATGTTTGAAGGAGTCTGGCATCAGACATTGGACTATTAATCCTGTTCCCAGCATTGTAGTACAGTTCACCTTCGTTGTGGGGCAGTTGCTCTATTGCATCAAGAATTTCCGTTTTCCCCTTGCTCTAGTAATCTGATACAGCACGATTATGCTCCTACTGTTCTGTCAAGAGGCTAAATAAATGTTGTATAACTTGTTTAAATTTCTTCAATAATTTTTCTACTTAAAAGATATTTGTTATTTTGTAGTTTAAATATCTGGATTCCTACAAATGTATCTCAAGACCTTCATATTCCAGTAAATCGGGGGAGGAGAATTGCTAAGTGTCCACTGACTGTGTTCTAGACAAGTACATTTTTTATGCCTAATTAATGTTTCACACTGTAAAAATATCATCCATAAATGTAGATATTAAAATATTTTCTAAAATATTAGCAGAAAGACTTTCTCCGTTATTACCCTCTTTTATTAACACAGATCAGGTGGGATTCGTACAGGGCAGGTAAGCAAGGGATAATACTATCAAGACTATGCTATTGATATCTAAAGCTAAGAGTGGTAACTTGTCCTTGGGTCTTATATCCGTTGATGCGAAGAAGGCCTTTGATAGGGTGCATTGAGGGGTTTATGAAGGAAGCTTTGCGTCAAATGGGTATTGGACCTTGGTTTTTGCAAATTATCTTATCATTATATATGTGTCCTACTGCTAGGGTCAGGGTTAACGGGGTTTTATCGTCATATTTTGTGATACGGAACGGGACTAGACAGGGGTGCCCATTGTCTCCCCTTCTATATGTGATAGTAATGGAGCACTTAGCCAACGCAATAAGGAAAAACAGAGACATTCATGGGGTCACATTGGGGTCCAGAACCTATAAAACGGCATTGTATGCGGATGACCTTCTCCTCTTCGTTTCCAAACCTCAAATATCCCTTCCATCCATAATGAAAGAATTTGACAGATTTGGATCTCTGAGCAACTTCAAAGTCAATTATTCAAAGACAGAGACCCTAAATATTTTGCTGCCGCAGGGAGAGGTTGAACTTGCAATAAATAATTTTTCATTCAATTGGAAATCAGAGGCAATAAAAAACTTAGGAGTGCTTATCACCCCTGACCTGTCAAAATTGTTAGCACTTAATTACCAATCCCTACTGGACAGCACGTACAAAGATCTATTGAACTATAGTAAGCTGCGGTTGTCTTGGTTTGGGAAATTGAACGCCGTAAAAATGAACATCTTGCCCCGTTTTCTGTACATTTTTCAAACCGTTCCCATATTTCCTCATTGTGACTTTTTTAGCGCATTACGAACAGCATTGACCAGATTTATATGGGGTAAAATTAGACCAAGGATAGGTCTGCAGACTCTAAATTGCCCTAAAACGGCTGGGGGAGCTGGATTTCCAAATCTGAAAAAGTATTTTCAGGCTTCTGTTCTAGGTCGCCTCATAGATTGGCATTTCCACACATCGGTAAAACACTGGGTTCATATTGAACAGGTAGGGGTGGGCGTGCCGCTCAAACACCTCCCTTGGCTGGTTGTCTAGAACACCTTAATGGTAGAAGGGCTGTCAGACCTGACCAGGGGAATAATTAAGAACTGGCATGTAATCAGAAGAAAATGGCATTCCCCGAATACAATTAGCCCTCTCACCCCCCTTTTTTCTAACCCATCATTCCCTGCTGGACGCATGCGAGGATCTTTCCTAGGCAGGAGGGCGGTGTATGATACCGGTCTTGCGCAGGTGTTGGAAGACGGCAAACTGCCGGACTTCGTTACACTGCAGGATAGGTCACCATGCAGGAAGTTGCTGTGGATGGAGTATCTGCAGCTACAGTCCTTCTTGTCTTCTCAGGGGTCGGCGCCTCTGCCACAGTATATACTCTCTCCTTTTGAGGGATTGTTTCTGAAGGAGTCTCCCCAGATCATAAAATATCATTGCTCTATAATTATCTTGTTGGGAAGAGTCCCTCAGAGAATTTGCATGACCAACACTTGTGGGAAAAGGAATTGTGAGCAGTCATACCTGCTAAAGACTGGGATAGGGGATTTCTATTTACGCACAAAATGTCTGTCGCTTGTTATGCACAGGAGAAAAATTTTAAAATTATGGCTAGATGGTATCAATACCCTGTAAAACTGCATGCTATGTTCCCTGCAACCTCCGGAAATTGCTGGCGCTGTGGAGAAGAGAGGGGTACAATGCTCCACGCATGGTGAGGGTGCAACAAGATAATGCCATTTTGGGAGAAGGTATTTTCGAATTATAAATTGATAACTGGAAATGGGGTGGTGGGCAGCCCAAAGATTCCACTGCTTTCTATCCTGCCCATGTCAATCAAATTTCAGAAAAAAGATATTAACAGCAGCCCGCACGATAATTCCACAACATTGGAAATCAACCCAAGTTCCCTCAATTCTGGAATGGTATCAGGAGATGGTTAGCATCTGCAGAATGGAAGAACTGTCTGCCGATTATAACGATTGTGCCAATAGGTTTAGGGAAATTTGGAGAGTGTGGATCCTGTTTCAGGACTCACCAGAATTTCATAAGCTTTTTGAATAAAGGGCTGATGGCCCAGCGGGGTGGATCTGGATTGGTGATAGGGACTGACCAGGGAGTTGCGGTGTGATCTACTATATATATGCATTCTCCCATGGGACCCAGGTGTTCCCAGCGGTCTCTCTCTTACATTCTGTTATACCAGCTTATGTATGAATATGCCCTGTTGTGAATGTGTTGGAGACGACTTCGGAGCTGAGGCTCCTTCCGGTGGTTGCTGAGGGTATTGAACCAATTAAGGAATGGGTGTCAGGTGGGGCTGACTTGCCTGATATAAGTGAGTTGATCTCCCATGATCCTCGCCGGTAATCAATTGTTGCTTCCTGGTCTTTGTTGGAATTTCAGCTTGCTTTCCTGCTATCATTCAGATAAGTGACTTTCTATTTTTTTTCTGTGGTTGGATTTTCCTTGCTTTTTGCAGTCTTGCCTTGGACTTCAGCCGGGTCCCCTTTTGGGGCTTGCGCTGCCCTCTGTTCTCATTTTGTATTTGCACTTGTTCTCTGTTCCATTGATATTTTTTATTGCTAGGTAGCTGTGTGTCACACCAGAGATCTGATATAGGTGGTCAAGATCGTGTGGTCTCAGGTTTTTTGCAATCAAAAGTACTAGTATTTAGGGTTTTTCTGGGTTGCAGACAGAATTTCTTTCCTGTACTTTACTTTCTAGACAGATTTGGGCCCCAACATTTGCTCATTCTATTTTCTGTCTGTGTTCGTGTTTTCCTCTTGTCTAACCGCCATGACATGTTTGGGGGCTTCCTATTTCTTTGGGGGCTATACTCCGGGGCAGTTAGCTTTCCTCTTTCTATCTTCAGGTGTAGCTAACTCTCCGGCTGTGCCGAGGCGTGTAGGATCACCGTAGGTACGCTCCACGGCTACTTCTAGTTGTGCGGTTAGTTTAGGGATCTGCAACCCATTAGGTTCCAGTCTCTCTGGTCTCTTGCTGCTTTGGCGGTATTTTGCTCCTGTCCTCCTCAGCTACCAAATCATAACAATGCCCCTTCCCCTTCCCTGTTTTCCACCCCCCATTCTTTTCCCCCTCCTCCCCCCCTTTTTTTTTTGTTGTCGTTTGTTTGTATGTTTGTTTTGTTTTGTGTGTATGTTTTGTGTCTGTACTGTTGAAGCATAGATCCAATAGGGGTCTATAATGTTGATATTTTTTATGCAGGTTCTAATATTAGTCTACAAGCAGGAGTTTCTTCTGAATTATTTCAAGTATATTAGAAGAAGTGGATTGTTGAGTACACCATGTTTATATATCCTGTATTGATTTTGGCTAATGTACGACTATATATTGATTTGTATGTGTTTCTTTGAAAACAATAAAAAGAGATTAAGATAATAAAAATATCATCCAGAATTGTTCAATCGTAGGCAATACTTACTGTCCTGCGGCTGAAGCATGTTGTGATATCTGTGATCTGAATACAGAGAAATGTTGAAGGGAAATAGATCATGCTAATAGTAATATAAATACTGAGAGGTGTACAGAGGAATGCTGGGAGGACACAGAATGTGGTTTTCAATCAACTTCATCTGCATTTAAAAATTTTGATTTAATGCTGGTAATTAAAAAAATAACTCTAGTGTTGGCAGGGGCAGTGCCATACCAAGACTATCTATTATCTCTTCTTGTACAACCCTATAATTTTTTTTAAAATTATATTTATTTGGACTCTTCATTGGGAGGGAGGAGACACAAGAAACGATAGGCGAACTACGCTGAGACCACAAATACCCCTTTGCAAACACTAACGTGGCTGTTGCATCACGGAACACGTTCACCCTGGTGATCTAGTGGTGGTGTCTGAAGAGACATGGAGGATGTCCTCCTATAAATCTTATCCCAATTTAAAGGAGCGGGTCTCCTATACTTGTAATGCCCATACACAAAGTGTATGGGCTGACAAACATTTCCCCTTGGGGGGGTACACATCAACACACTGTGTAAACATTTTTTACAGGCATCATAAACACCCTTTAACACAATAACGTGGCTGTTGCATCACGTACCATGGTCACCATGGTGATCTAGTGGTGGTGGAGGATAACACCAAATGGTGAAAATTAGGAAGCAAATACCCATGTGTGAGTGTGAAGAGGTGCATGGGAATACACCTCCCAAGAAAAGACACTGTATTTGAGGTTATGTTGCGCTGTTATTATTAAGTGGTGTAGAGAAGTCTGGCCCAATCCAGCCCTTGTTCATTTTTCTAAGAGTCAGCATTTTCAGTTGACGCTAGCGGCAGGGGAGGCCAGGACCTCCAAAGCGTAGAGAGCCAGTTAATGCCATGTGTCCAGCTTGGAAACCCAATAATTATAAGGCACAGAGGAATTGTGGTGGACATTGATGCGGTCAGCAAGGTGCTCACTCAGCATATTCCAAAACTTTCCACTCCTTGTGAGAGTACCCTCGCCTCAGGGCCAGTGCGATGGGAGGGTCTGAGAAAACTCTCCCAGAACTTTGACAGTGTTCCCCTGCCTCTGCTGGATTGGAGTTGTGTCTCTCTCGCCTGTACTCCTTGGTTGTCTAACGAACTGTGACCTCTGCAGCCAGCATTTTCAGATGGGAATTTTTTTAATAATTCCGCAACAAGGGTCCTCTGGTACTGCCCCATTAAAGTAGACCTGTCTGCTTTTGGAATAAGAGATTGAAAGTTCTCCTTGAAGCTTGGATCTAGAAGTGTCACCAACCAGTAATGAGTGTCACCCAAAATTATGATAATGCGAGCATCACGGGAAAGCCAGCACAACATAAAGTCAGCCATGTGTGCCAGACTAACAGACAAAACTTCCGTGTCCTCACCAAGAGGATCATAACATAGAAAACCGGGCACACTAGATTCTGTGCGGTGAGAGATTTTAATGTGCAATATATACAGTAGTCACAAACGTTTTGGTCGGAACTAGACATTCATTAGTATACTCTTGAATAGGATGCTGCGGGAATGGAAAACCACATCCTGGTTCTCATGGTCCTACTTCACCACTTGATGCCACACTGCAACAACGGCGTGCTCTGCCGCCTCTATAACTTGTGCATTGTTTTCCTCCACTATGTATGTGTTTTCCATACCCGCCGCATTCTATTCAATAGAACACTGATGAAGGTCTAGTTCAGACCGAAACATTTGTGATTACTGTATGTATTGCACATTAAAATCTCTCACCGCACAGAATCGAGTGTGCCCGGTTTTCTATGTTACACTTCATAGTTTGGGAACCTATCGGAGGCACCTCATCTATTGGTTGTGCTAGCTGTTTCCCTTTATACTCACCAAGAGGATGACTGACTATGCTGTCCTCCTCCTCCTCCCTCTCCTCAGGCCATCCACGCTGAACAGACGGTATGTGTTATGTTTCGGTAGCTGAGGAGAAATAGCAAAAATAGCCAAAGTAGCAATACACCAGAGAGGCTGGAAAATACTGGGTTGCAGGACCCTAAACTAATCGCAACACTAGAAGTAGCCGTGGAGCGTACCTACGGTGATCCTAGACGCCTCGTCACAGCCGGAGAGATAGCTACACCTAAAGACAGAAAGATGAAAGCTAACTGCCCCGTAGAAGAACCCCCAAAGAAATAGGAAGCCCCCAAACATGTAATGGGGGTTAGACAAGAAGAAAATACAAACACAGACAGAAAATAGAATGAGCAAACGCTGGGGCATAATTCTGTCTAGATAGAAAAGTATAGGAATGAATTCTGACTGCAACCCAAAAAACCCTGACAAAAATACCAACACTTCTGATTAACAAAAAACCTGAGATCACACGATCTCTGCCACCTAAATCAGATCTCTGGTGTAACACACAGCAATTCAGCAAATAAAAAGTGACACAGGAACAGAGCAAAAGTGCAAACACAAACTGAGCACAAATGCAGCGCCAGGCCCCAAAAGGGGACCAGGCTGAAGTCCACTGCTAGGCAGCAAACCAGCAAGGAAAATCCAACCAGAGAAAAAAAAAAACAGCAAGTCACTTATCTGAATGAAAGCAGGCATGCAAGCTGAGCTCCAACCAAGACCTGGAAGAACAATTGATTACCGGCAAGGCTGATGGGAGTTCAGGTCACTTATATCAGACCATTCGGACCCAGCTGAAAACCATTCAGCAATTGGTTCATTACCCTCAGCAACCACGGGAGGGAGCCACAGCTCAGAAGTCGCCTCCAACGTATTCAAAACAGTACCCCCCTTGAGGAGGGGTCATCGAACCCTCACTTGCGCAACCAGGCCGATCAGGATGAGCTAGATGATAGGCACGGATCAGTCTCCTAGCATGGATGTTCGAAGCAAACACCCAAGAATGGTCCTCTTGACCATAACCTCTCCACTTAACCAAATACTGGAGTTTCCGTCTAGCAAAACGAGAATCCAATATTTTCTCAACCACATACTCCAAATTGCCCTCAACCAAAACAGGGTCGGGAGGTGCAGCCATAGGAACCACTGGCTCGACAAACCTCTTCAATAAGGACTTGTGGAACACGTTATGGATCTTAAATGTCCCTGGAATAAGCAAGCGGAAGGATTCCGGATTAAGAATTTCCATGATCTTGTAAGGTCCAATGAACCTTGGCTTAAATTTTGGATACGCAACCTTCATAGGGATATTTCTTGAGGACAACCAAACCAAGTCACCCACTTTAAAACAAGGACCATCAGTCCTATGTCGGTTGGCAAACCGTTGGGCCTTCTCCTGAAACAATCTCTCCACTACCTGGTCCCAAATCTGCTGCATTTGCTCCACAATAGAGTCAACCCCGGGACAGACGGAAGCCTCCGCTTGTCCTGAAGAAAATCTAGGGTGAAACCCATAATTGCAGAAAAAAGGAGACATCAAGGTGGCAGAGCTAGCCCTATTATTAAGAGCAAACTCCGCCAAAGGCAAAAAAGAGACCCAGTCATCTTGATCAGCAGACACAAAACATCTCAAATAAGTCTCCAAGGTCTGGTTTGTTCTCTCAGTTTGTCAATTAGTCTGAGGGTGAAATGCAGAGGAGAAAGATAACTGAACACCAAGTTTAGAACAAAATGTTCTCCAAAATCTGGAAACAAACTGGACTCCTCTGTCAGACACAATGTTCTTCGGAATGCCATGTAACCGAACCACGTGCTGAAAGAACAAAGGCACCAGTTCGGAGGAGGAAGGCAACTTAGGTAATGGCACAAGATGTATCATCTTGGAAAACCTATCACAGATTACCCAGATAACGGTCATTCTCTGAGAGACAGGGAGGTCGGAAATAAAATCCATAGAGATATGGGTCCATGGCCTCTTGGGCACAGGTAATGGCATTAACAAACCACTAGAGCGAGAGCAAGGCTTGAACGAGAGTAAGTCCCACAGGACTGCACAAAGTCTCTGACGTCACGAGTAGAGTTGAGCGATACTTTCCGATATCCAAAAGTATCGGAATCGGAATGGTATCGCCGATACCCCAACAATATCGGCGATACCCGATACCGATACCGGAAATCCAATGTAAGTCTATGGGAACAAAATATCGGAATTAAAAAAAAACCATTCTTGCCTTGTTGATTAATTGTACATGAAGGAAAACAACAAAGAGTAATGTAGAATGTATTGGGGGGAGGTTGAGGAGACATTAAAGGCATAGATGTTTAACCCAATCAAATGGAATAGCATTAATATTTTTTTTATTTAAAGATGTTCGGATTGACGAAGAAATTGACAATGTTGTTAACGTTTTTTCTATTTTGGCAAATATGAATGTTTCACAACTTCCATGCTCTTCACCTTTTTAACTTTTGACACACTTTCTCCTTCATAATCTTCAGCAGCATCATCTTTTTCATCAAATTATTCTTCATCTTCACCTTCTTTATCTTCTTCTTAAACTTCTTGCTATTCATCTTTTTGTTAACATTACTCATATTGTTCTTATTCAACTATTATTCTTCTTCATATTCTACTTCATCTTCATCTTCTTCATCATATTCTTATTTTGGACAGAGATTCCTGTACTTGTAATCTGTAAAAGTATGAATTTTTCATCCTTGCGTTCTTGCTGTCACAAAAGTTTTAAATTACAACAGTACTTGTCCGTGTTGAGTTTAGCCTGCAGCAGCAGGCATTTTCCAGGGGCATGTCTGGTTGCGCAAGGCTTTATCCAGCAACACTACCTTCCTTGTGTCACGGGTAGGGTAGCGTGTGTCTATTATATGACTCTCTCTAAAATGTGACGTTACACAGCCTTATTCTGTCCTAGGGACGCCAAAAATACGACAGCAGTAATCATTTACTGTATAAAACTCCACCTATGAGCAACAAAACAAGCACGTTCCCTCTTCTGTTTCCTGCGCTGACATGTGAGGAGGGAGTTTGGAGATGCTCCTGAATTCCTCCCAGGTATCCAAGCATATCGGGCCCATAGGAGAGCAGTAAAACCACCCCCGGGAACACTGACACCTTTTACATTCGTGGGGACATAATTTATGGAGCGCTACTTGCTACGGAGTTCACAACAGACCCCGAACGGTTTACCTATCCAACTGAAGCAGAAGGACAAGATGGCGCATGGAGGAGACAAAGAGGAAAGAGGCGCGATGATGAGCGCTGCCATAGACATGCAGCAAGAGCTATTATCAGAAGCACCATGTGACCTGAGAGTTCCTCAGGAATTTGATTCGCAGAAAATGGCTGAAGAGAGGTCACAGCCCTTCTCTTACCAGACATTCAGAAGCTGCTGGAGTCGGCATGCAATCGTCATTGTCTTCCATACAAAAGTCTGTACACCTGAATACCATTGCAATTACCAAGCTGCAACAGGATGTGGCGCTGCTACAACAGAAGAAGCAACTTGGCCAAGACAGAGAACAGAACCTTCAGCAGAAGTTACAAAATTTGATAGACAAAACAGAGGACTTGGAAAATCGCTCGAGACAAAGCAATTTACGTCTCGTCAGACTGCCTGAATCGTTTAAATCAGCAGACTTACAATACATCTGTGAGAATGATCTACCGAAATATTGTGACTTAACTACTACTGTCGTGTGTAACGTGCACATCGTGTGGGACCGCCGCAAAACAACAACAGGCGAGGGGAGGCATCGAAACCAACGATGTACAGACCACGGCAAGTAATAATTAAGCTGTTACATTATAACGACAAAGTTTCATTGTTATGGCCATTCAGAGAAGCGAGGCGCCCAGTGCTACTCCATGGCTATGAGATTCTGCTCTTTGATGACTTCTCAGTATCGGTGTCCAAGAAGAGGAGGGCGTTCAGTTTCATTTGCACAAAGTTGTTTGAGCGAGATGTTCGCTTTCAACTACTGTTCCCAGCGCGTTAGCAGTTCCAAAGATCTGACGGGACATATGTCATTTATGACACACCAGAACAAGCAGAAGCAGCCTTGGAACGAAATCCACAAAGTGATAGGGAAGTACAGCGACGCAGTTCTAGGTTCTCCCCACGCAGACGACGACAAGATGGCAGTTCATGAAGGAGATCAGGAAAGATGAAAGAGATTCTCTCCACGTTAAATGACATATGAGATATATTTGCTGTTTGAGCCGTTTCTATTGGAGTTCCTTCATACCTATGCTAAAGCATGATAGTTTTGCTGCAATTTTAGATGGTTAAATTAGTTAATTGATATTAGATGTTGAAGATCTCTCATGAGAGTGGGGGTCTTGATAAACGTGGGACAACTGAGTTAAACATTACATATGGAGGGACAATAAGTGAAGCAGGCTATTGGGGTTTCATGCTTTGGACACATGGGGGGGTACACTGAATAGCCTGGGAGGATGGGGGTAATCTCCTCACAGGTTAGAAAAAAGGAAGTCACATAAACACAGGTAGTGGTGGAGAGACTACGACCGCTTACAGCGGTTTATTGGTAAACAAGAGTTACTAGAAAAGGGTAGCAAGGGACCTCTCTCCAATAATTAATCCTGGAATTGTCAATATATCTTGATTAGGTATTTGATATTGTGGTGCTGCTTCCTCCTTTCCTCGCAGGTTGGTGCCAACGACGGCCATAAGAGGGTACACCGTCTCCTCCAGCACACTCTTAATTTTTCTGCCGCCCATTCAACATGAAGATCATCTCCTGGAATGTCAAAGGCTTGCGTGCGCCGGAGAAGCGCACAAAGATTCTGAGGTACCTCCGCCGGTGGAAGCCGGACATAGCACCTTTTTGTTTTTGAAAATCCAAATAAAAAGGAACTTTAAAAAAAAAAAAAAAAATCCCTCTTCAACAATCTACAAGACAAACAAGCATGATGGGTGACGCTGCCTTTATTGAGGTACAGTATTAGATCAACATTGTCCATGAGTAACTATGCACTGTGATAGCTATATAGCATTATTAATTTAAATCTGTTGTGGTTGTTTCAACAGCACTTGCAGGTCTAACTACCTATTGTTTGTATGCATGATGCACTTTCTTGGTGTAATTATTTATTATTGCGCATTATTACCAGGTTTACATGATGGCCATTTCATATATGGTGTGTGAAGTTACAGTTGTCCTCAGTCTGTGTATTTTATTATGTCTGTCATTAATAAAACTCGTGAGGATGATGATGATGATGATGTTTATGATTCGTACATCCATTGACTGCATTATCTTACAGGTACAGATAACGTTCCTTAAGAACCATTAATTGATAATTATGAAATGTATTTTTATGCATTAATTTAAAAAAGTAAACAGTATGTTTTATTTTTTGTTACCATTTCTACTAGCCATGTGCAGATATGCGCTGTGATGACAAATTAATATTTGTCCATATTTCTTATAAAAATATTTCATTTTAGCCCTTGAAAACTTAAATCTTTCCTGTTTTAAGCATAACAATCAGGGTGACGGCTCTTCCCTATTTGGAGCATGTTCGACATGGGTTTTTCTGTGCATGTGTAGGGAACAGGAGACTTCTTGCTGGTGTGGTACACCAAAGGGGATCTTGCTGGATGTGAGATATATTTCTTCTAGCAGACTGAAGTTTGCTCAGGATTTTCCATGATCACAAGGACCTGTGATAAGGTCATAGTCACGTGATCTGGTCATCTGATGTGTACCTCACCTGAGGGTGTGGAGTAGGCCTATAAAACAAGGAGCTGTTGTAGTTGGTGTGTGGAAGGAAGGATTTTGGCTGGAGTCTGCCTGGAAGATTGTTTTGTTACTGTGTGCCAGTGTGCACCAGGAAGCGAGTACCATACCACCCAGAATGGGACCTGGCGGTCTCTGCTGACCTGCAGCCGCTTAGTTAAGCCCGTCCCAAGCAAGGGTGAGTCTGGCACCAGTGGTTCTCCAAACTGTGGTGATTTATGTTCTGTTTTTATTTTGTTATCTGGACTTTTTGTTGAACTCATGATTAAAACCACTGAAATTTGAAGTAAAAGGCGGTGTGTTTGCCTCATTACTGCGGCCCAGCCCTGCTTACCAGAGCGGATCCCTACAATTGGTGGCTTCAATGCGGGCAACGCAGTGAGGTCAGGCTGTTTTTTCCTGCATGACAGTAAATGTCCTAGGTAAAGAAAGTGACGCAAAACCCGGTGGATAACTGTCCCAAGATGGAGAACACAGTAAAAATGCTGGAGGAGGCCATGCGGCAGCAACAGCAGGCTATGCAGCAGCAGCAGGCTATACAGCAGCAGGCTATGGAGCAGCAGCAGGCTATACAGCAGCAGGCTATGGAGCAGCAGCAGGCTATACAGCAGCAGGCTATGGAGCAGCAGCAGATATTTAATCGACAGCAACAGGAAACCAATAGTCTAGTGATGCAGCACATCACAGCGCCGCAGACAGCAGGAGCTGCCCGGGGATGGCAGGATGTCCAGAAAGCGGTGCGTACAGCGATCCGAAAGATGGAGCAATCAGATGACGTCAAGGTGTACCTGGAGATGTTTGAAGGCGTGGCTAAAAGGGAGAGACTGGCCCGGTACCAGTGGGCCGAGATCGTGGCTCCGTTTTTTTAATTCAGGACCCGCAAAAGCC
Source organism: Oophaga sylvatica (assembly GCA_033576555.1). NCBI lineage: Eukaryota > Metazoa > Chordata > Amphibia > Anura > Dendrobatidae > Oophaga > Oophaga sylvatica. The sequence goes on along the minus strand of JARQOD010010360.1, from coordinate 11,142 downwards.
TCTAGGGACCTACCCCCGAGCAACAGGAGGACTATGAGAGCGTCAAGGGTGAGATACTTGCACGTCTTGGGGTAAATGTTTTGGTCCGGGCACAGCGGGTACACCAGTGGAACTTTTCCCCTTCCGAGCCAGCTCGGTCACAGTAGTATGACTTGATACACCTGATAGAAAAGTGGTTGCAGCCGGAGGTGTTGTCACCCCGCGCTATGCTGGATCGTACAGTGACTGATAAATTCTTGAGAAATTTGCCACACACCCTTCAAACATGGCTTGGACAGGCAGCCCCTACTGATGGTCTCCAAATGGTAGACCTCATTGAAAGATATGGGGCTACCAAGGAGATACAGGGAGAGACTACCCGGAAGGTACCAAGTAAATTCCACAAACCTTCACCCACAGCTCGGCGAGCAGAGACTCGGAGGGCCGCCCAGGACGGGTGCGGGGAACGAAAGGGGCCCCATAATCTGTTGGCGGTGCCAACAACCAGGACATGTGAGAGCTGTTTGCCCCCACCTGACAGAGCCCATGGACAACAACTTTGGCTACTATCAGTCTCACTATGCAGAACACATGTGTGCAGTGGTCAAAGCAGAGGGACCCAATATGAACCATTTGTGTAAAGTGCAGGTGGAGGGTAACCCTGCTGTGGCTCTAGTGGACTCAGGGAGTCTCGTGAGTGACCCTAATACGAGCCAGCCACGTCCAAATCAGCGAGTATACTGCTGTGAAAATGGGTGTGTTGTGTATACATGGTGACTTAAAACATTATCCTACCACCCTGGTGATGATAAACACGCCAGCGGGGAGGAGGTGACACGAGGTGGGGGTGGTGGTTAATTAGCATTAATAATGGGGAGAGATTTTCCGTTATTTTCTGTGCTTTGGCCTGTAATTACCCCTCCCACAGAACAGTCGTCGGCACCAGTGGCAAACAGGTTGCATTCTCCAGAAATCGGGCATGAACCTGGTGGCCCAGAGGAAGATGTACTGGCGGTAGGAGTACCTTAGCCTTCGGTGGAGGAGGAAAACCCCTCTCCTATAGAAGTGTTAGGTGGGGAGATGGAAGATTTGCCACCGGGACCAGAATTGTCATACTTAAATGTGGCAGGTGACAATTTTGGTACGGCGCAAGTACGGGACCCTACGTTGACTCGAGCCCGGGAAAATGTACTGGTTGTCAATGGGGAACCCCAACACCCCAGGGCAGCTAAAGTATTTCCCCGATTTGAGCTGAACCAAGATTTGATGTATGGTGTTGAAAAAATACATGGGGAAATTGTCGAGCAATTGCTGGTACCGCAGTCATATCGGAGGTTGGTAATGGACTTAGCGCATGCGCATGTACTAGGGGGACATTTGGGACTAAAGAAAACCCTAGGCATAATTCTACAACGGTTTTACTGGCTATGGGTCTATGAATAAGTTAAAAGGTATTGTTACTCTTGTCCCGTGTGCTAGGTAACCAGTCCGCAGCCTCATTTTCAGAGTCCCTTGGTGCCATTACTAATTATAGAGGTACCGTTTGAGAGAATAGCCAATGGATCTGGTGTGGACGGTTAATAAATCAGCAAGGGGTCATCAACACATCCTCGTAGTTCTAGATTACGCTACCAGGTATCCTGAGGCTATTCCCCTGCGACACACCTCGGCAAAACTGATCGCAAAAGAACTCATGGGTATGTTCTCTCGGGTGGGAATCCCTCAAGAAATCTTAACAGATCAGGGGACCCCCTTTATGTCAAAAATCATGAAGGAACTCTGCCACGTGTTAAACAGTTGCGCACATCGGTCTATCATCCCCAAACAGACGGTTTAGTAGAAAGGTTCAATAAAACTCTGAAGAATATGTTGAAAAAAAAGTCTCTAAAGATGCTAAGGACTGGGATCTCTTGTTGCCATACCTGAAGTTTGCAGTGCGGGAGGTGCCCCAGGCATCTACGGGATTCTCGCCCTTTGAACTATTATATGGCAGACATCCCGTGGCTTACTCGATATAGCTAAAGAGGCCTGGGAAAACCATACAACTCCCCACAAAAGTGTGATAGAACATGTGGCCAAAATGCAAGAGAGAATGGAGACAGTACTACCATTAGTCCGAGAACATATGAAATCAGCACAAAGGTCACAGAGGCAGGTCTATAACCGGGAGGCACGGGTAAGGTCCTTTAACCCTGGGGATCGGGTGTTGGTACTTGTGCCTACAGTGGATAGAAAGTTCCTTTCAAGGTGGCAGGGACCCTACGACATTATAGAGAAGGTGGGACCAGTAAACTATAAAATACACGAAAAAGGGCGGAGAAAGCCAGAACACGTATACCATGTGAATCTGCTCAAACCATGGAAAGACAGAGACCCGCTTGGTCAGGATTGTCCACGGCCTGCATTTCCAGTACAGATGGCTTCCTTGCCTCAGGAGAAGGCAAGAGAAATCCTCTCCGCCGTCAAAATATCAGACACTTTGTCGCACAGACAAGTTCAGGAAGTCCGAGAGTTTGTTAGCCGAAATACAGATGTTTTTTCGGACCTTCCTGGTCGTACCTCCCTAATACAACATGACATTGTCACTGAGCCACAGGGCAAAGTACGTGTCATGTATAGTGTACAGTTCCTATAGCGTCTTGTGCTTGGGTGCGAGGAAACACAGGAGACATAGGTTGAAATGAAATGACTTGTATTACTTCATACAAGCATGCTGAAAAGTTCACACAGTTTGCAGGAACAGCGACAGGAGACACAGCAGGCCAGAGTAACTTCAAGCACTACAATAAATCTCCAAAGCAGGTTCAGGATCTCTTCTCTGTACCGTAATTCCTCTGCAAACATGGATTCACCAAACAGCAGGTTTCCAGAGTCCAAAAGTGTTCCAAGGTTCCTCAGTAGGGAATAGCTGGAGTAAGTCCAAGGCTTCCAGGAGTCAGGTCACAGACTGACTGAGGCTTGATTCAGGAGCACTGATTGTTCAGCTGAGGCTGCTTAAGAAGCAAGAGGGAAGAATCAGGACGGGAACATGAAAACTGGAAACTCCATATTAACTGAGGGCAAGAACTGCAGAAAGACAGAAAGCAAAATGGCCGACGGAAAACTGAGTTTCAAGGAACATGTCAACAGAGACAAAGAACCTTACATTACTCCCCCTTAGGGACAACCTCCTGATGACCTCAGACCAGGCTTGTCAGGGTACCTCTGATGAAACTGGCGGAGCAGGCGAGGAGCATTTACATTATTGACTGGTTCCCATGAGTTGTCCTCCACTGGGTAGCCCTGCCATTTAATCAAATATTGCAACTGATTTCTGTACAACCTGGAATCTAGAATCCTTTCCACCATAAATTCTTCCTGACCATCGACCAGCACTGGGTCAGGGCAAGGAGAAGAACGTCCAGGAAACGTATTGGGTGTTGCAGCCTTTAGTAGGGATATCGAGGAAGAATGTTAGGATGATAACCTAGATTGGAGTAAAAAGGAGACTGCTTAGTGGAGGCGCTCTGAGAGTTGTTATAAGAGAACTCTGCCAGTGGAAGTAGATCTACCCAATCATCCTGTAGGTGGCAGATAAAACAGCGGAGATACTGCTCCAGGGTCTGATTGGTTCGTTCTGTCTGTCCATTAGTCTGGGGATGAAAAGCAGAAGAAAAGTTTACTTTAATGTCCAATGCTGCACAGAAATTTTGCCAAAACCTTGAAGTGAATTGCACCACTCGATCTGAAATGACCTCATCCGGTACTCCATGTAAGCGAAACACATTCTTAATCATCAAGTCTGATGTCTGTTTTGCAGTGGGTAAGCCGACACAAGGGATAAAATGAGCTGCCTTTGTTAGACGGTCAACCACCACTAGAATGGTGTTCTTCCCTTGAGAGGTTGGTAACTCCACAATGAAGTCCATAGAAATGGATCCCCACGGGCGGGACGGGGTGGGAAGAGGTTGCAACAGACCAGTTGGTGAGGAGCGAGGTGTTTTGCATCTTGCACAGACTTCACATGAAGTGACATAGTTTAAGACATTTTCCTGTAAGTGGGCCACCAAAAGAAACGAGAAAGAAATTCTTGTGTCTTTAGAATTCCCCTATGCCCGGCTATCTTGGAATCGTGGATGAGTTGCAATACTCTCAATCTGACTGTTTCAGGTATATAGAGACGTTGTCCTGAATCCACACACCATTCTTAAAGACAAGACTTACGTCCCTTGGGGGTTGAGCCAACAAAGAATCCGCATGGTATGCTTCCTTGATGTCCTTAAGTAGGTCTTGATTATGAATCACTCCCAGGAATCTAGAGTCAGGAAGAATAGTCTTAGGAGGAGTAAGTGGACGTGTCTCTGCTGAATGAATCCTAGAGAGTGCATCAGCCTTTCCATTGCGCGATCCTGGTCTATAAGAAATGACAAAATTAAATTGGTTTAGGAAAAGATTCCAGCGAGCCTGGCGAGGAGTCAGGCACTTAGCCGACCTGATAAATTCAAGGTTACGATGGTCTGTCAGGACGACTATTTGCTGTGCAGCACCCTGAAGAAGGTGTCTCCATTCCTTGAAGGCGGCAATAATGGCCAACAATTCTCTATTGCCCACATCGTAGTTCCTCTCAGCCGAAGACAACTGCTGGGAAAAGAAGGCACAGGGATGCAAGACATTCTTCTCACCTGTTCTCTGAGAGAGTATAGCTCCAACGGCACAGTCTGAAGCATCCACCTCTATTATGAAGGCAAGCTCGGGGTTGGGATGTACTAAGATAGGTGCGGTGGTAAATTTATCCTTTAAACAGGAAAATGCTTCCTGAGCTTGCGGGGTCCAGGAGAACCTACACTATTTCCGGGTAAGTTGGGTGATAGGTGACAACTACCTCAGAAAAATTCTTAATGAAACGTCTATAGAAGTTGGCAAACCCGATGAAGCGCTGCACCTCCTTCACATTTCTAGGAATTGGCCAATCCTTGATGGCTTGGGTCTTGCTTCCATCCATACTAATCCCTTGCGTAGATAGTACATACCCCAGAAATTGAATTTCGGTCCTATGGAATTCACATTTTTCAAGTTTGATGTAGAGATGGTTTTGTCTTAGGCGTTCTAAGACCATTCTCACATGTCCATGATGTTCCTCTGTGGAGTTAGAAAAAATTAGAATATCATCCAGATAAATCACCACAAATGTATCTAGGAGATCCCTGAAGATATCATTCACGAAGTGTTGGAAAGTGGCTGGGGCGGTACTCAGACCAAAAGGCATAACTAGATATTCAAAGTGTCCATAGCGTGACCTGAAAGCAGTCTTCCATTCATCCCCAGGTCTGATACGGACCAAGTTATAGGCCCCACGGAGATTCAGTTTAGAGAAAATTTTGGCATGCCGCACTCTCTCCAACAACTCAGGGATTAAAGGCAATGGATAACTGTTTCTAATAGTAACCTTATTGAGTTCCCTATAGTCTATGCAGGGTCTCAGAGATCCATCTTTCTTCTTCACAAAGAAGATGGGTGCACCTGCGGGAGATGAAGAGGGGCGTATGAAGCCCTTGGCTAAATTTTCGTCTATATAATCCTTCAAAGCTTTTAGCTCGGGCCCCACTAGGGGGTAGATCTTACCAAAAGGTATCTCGGCTCCAGGCAATAATTCAATTGGACAATCATATGGACGGTGAGGAGGAAGCTGATCAGCGTTCTTCTTGTCACATAAATCCACATAGTCCTGGTATACAGCTGGTAGTTCAGGGACTGACATGGTTCCTTTAGGAACAGAGCAAGCTGAAACTCCTTGACTCATCTGTTTCTCCGGAAAGTGTAATTCCTTGGTCTCCCAGTTAATCGTAGGATTCTGCGCCTGCAGCCATGGTAGCCCTAGAATAATGGGAAAGTGGGGAGAAGAGATAAGCAAAAAAGACATTTTCTCCTGATGATCTTTACCCATAAGGACCCTCAAAGGCTCTGTTTCTTGATCCACTGGTCCAGAAGTCAGTAGAGAGCCATCCACAGTCTCCATCTGTACTGGAGTAGTCTTCTTCACTGAACGTATCCCCTGTTTCAGAGCAAAGGAGATATCCATGAAATTTCCACTTGCTCCTGAGTCGATCATAGCAGAGCTAGACACCCAGACTGAGTCAACCCAGAGTTTGATGGAAAGGAAGCAATGAGAATTGTTTCTTTTACAACTCAGCTGGGACACCGCTGAGGAAACTTGAAAAATTGCAGCGTTTATACCGTCATCGTCCCCAGAACTAACAGAGTTTAAGTCCGAGAAATCAAGATCTCTTGCAGTAGATCTCTCTGGAGCCTGAGGCTCGGACATGACAGAGCTCCTCTCGCAACACTCACAGTGAATGACTGCTGCAGTAGTCTTACGAGAACGGCTGGGGCAGTTTATAATGAAGTGCCCTGACTTACCACAGTAGAAACATAGATTTTCCTTTATACGATGTTCTTTGTGTGCATCACTAACCCGTCTTTGTAAAGAGTCCACCTGCATGGGTTCAGGTTCTGGTTCCCTTGTGATCCTACTCAAAGGTTCCTTAGCTGAGGAGGGAGGTAGTAAAAGGTTAGTGCGATTATTTTCGAACCATCTCTCTTGTCTGCGTTCAGTCAGACGAGCATCAATACGGATACAATAGTTAATAAAGTCACCTAACGCAGTGGGAGGGTCGGCACGAGCAAGTTCATCCTTAATCAGTGGAGACAACCCTTTCCGAAAAATAGATTTTTTAGCGGAAGTGTCCCAAGTGGTATCAAGAGCCCATCTCCTGAAATCCAGGGCATATTCGGCTACTGAACGCTTACCTTGGCGCAAAGTTAACATGGCTGCTTCAGCTGTTGCACCTCGATTGGGGTCATCAAACACCTGCCCCATGGCTGAAATAAAAGCATTAAGGTGATTCAAACAATCATCCTCAGTCTAAATCAGAGGGTTTGCCCACATCAAAGCCTTATTGGTAAGCAACATGATTATAGTAAGCACTTTGGATCGTTCAGTGGGAAATTGTGAAGCATGTGCAGAGAAAAATAAATTGCATTGATTAATAAATCCCCTGAATTTCTCACGTTCACCGCCAAAATGAAAAGGAGATAATTTGGGGATCCCAGAACTCGGGGTTATGGCAGGAGCCTGGGCTCGTTCCTCTAGAGCCTCAATCCTGGCTCGCAATTCCTGGGTAGTCTGTCCAAACACTTGCAAATTATGATTAGTGAGGTCCTGTAGGCTTTCAAAACGGGTTTTTAAAGTCTGTACATCTGAAAGGATTGTATCAGTCACTCCGCTAAGTTACTTTATACGGGCCTCCATCTTCCAGATCTTTTAAGGCAGAAGTACTGGAAGGAGACGAGGAAAGAAAAAAACAAAAAAAAAAAAAACAATAGTGTTTACCTGTGGTAACACTCCAGAGTAAAATTTTAAGGGAATGCGCTCACCTGGAATGGTTGTGAGAAGTCACAACCACTGTCATCACATAAGGTATTAAACGGACATCTGATATCCACAGTCACAGCAGACACGGCTTTCCCAGACCCAGCAGACACTAAACATTGGCTCCTGAATCTTGTCATGTATAGTGTACAGTTCCTATAGCGTCTTGTGCTTGGGTGCGAGGAAACACAGGAGACATAGGTTGAAATGAAATGACTTGTATTACTTCATACAAGCATGCTGAAAAGTTCACACAGTTTGCAGGAACAGCGACAGGAGACACAGTAGGCCAGAGTAACTTCAAGCACTACAATAAATCTCCAAAGCAGGTTCAGGATCTCTTCTCTGTACCGTAATTCCTCTGCAAACATGGATTCACCAAACAGCAGGTTTCCAGAGTCCAAAAGTGTTCCAAGGTTCCTCAGTAGGGAATAGCTGGAGTAAGTCCAAGGCTTCCAGGAGTCAGGTCACAGACTGACTGAGGCTTGATTCAGGAGCACTGATTGTTCAGCTGAGGCTGCTTAAGAAGCAAGAGGGAAGAATCAGGGCGGGAACATGAAAACTGGAAACTCCATATTAACTGAGGGCAAGAGCTGCAGAAAGACAGAAAGCAAAATGGCCGACAGAAAACTGAGTTTCAAGGAACATGTCAACAGAGACAAAGAACCTTACAGTACGATTAAAGCCATATCGGGTGCCTGAGGCCCGGCGACAAGCCATCAAGGAAGAGGTCAAGAAGATGCTGCAGTTAGGGGTCATTGAAGAGTCCCAGAGTGAGTGGGCCAGCCCAATAGTCCTAATACCAAAGCCAGATGGGACACTAAGGTTCTGTAATGACTTCAGAAAACTGAATGAAATTTCTAACTTTGACGCCTACCCCATGCCCCGGGTCGATGAGTTAATAGAGCGGTTTGGGCAGGCACGTTATTTTTCACTCATTGACCTCAGAAAAGGGTATTGGCAGGTGCCACTAACAAAAGCAGCGAGAGAGAAAACGGCTTTTGTAACACCCGAGGGACTGTTCCAGTATATAGTCCTACCCTTCGGGTTGCATGGCGCTCCAGCGACATTCCAGAGGTTAATGGACGTTGTTCTTCGTCCTCATCGCCGATATGCCGCGGCCAATCTGGACGATATTGTGGTGTACAGTACAGATTGTGAAAGTCACTTAGCCAAGGTACAGGCGGTGATAGATTCGCTGAGACAAGCAGAGCTAACTGCCAACCCAAAGAAGTGTTCCATAGGGTTGGAGGAAGATCGCTACCTGGGGTATGTGATTGTGAGAGGAGTTATCAAAGCCCAAATAAACAAAGTGGAGGCAATCCAAAACTGGCCCCGTCCCCTCACCACTAAACAAGTGAAAGGGTTTTTGGGGTTAGTGGGATACTACCAGCGGTTTATTCACAATTTTGCAACACTGTCGGCGCCGTTAAATGACTGCCTAAAAGGCAGGAATTTAGTAATGGTGCGATGGAATGATCAGCTTGAAGAAGCGTTTGTAAAACTAAAAGGGGCACTGTGTGTGTGTCACCATTTTTGATCACACCCGACTTCAAAAGAGAATTCATTGTCCAGACTGATGCGTCAGAGGTAGGTGTGGGTGCCGTTTTGTCTCAGGAGGTTAACAGAAAGGAGCATCAGATTACTTTCCAGGGTCCAAAGCTAACTCCAGCTGAAACCAGATACAGCATTGTAGAGAGAGAGAGTGCCTGGCGATCAAGTGGGCACTGGAGTCGTTGCGCTACTATCTGTTGGGGATAACATTTTGGTTGTTAACTGATCATTCCCCTCAGACTGGCAGTGTTGTATCCCAGGGAGTAGAGTTCAGGTGGTAGATAGATGAACATAACAGGAGAAATTGATAACGTTGCCAACCAGTTATTTAATCGGAAAACGGACAGGCAAATTCTGGCGAGATCCATGCCTTGTTCATTTTCAGAAAAGTAAGCCAGTCTACATTATCAGAGGATAGTCGCATGCGACGGTCTGTTAGTACACCACCTGCAGCACTAAAGACGCACTCCGATAATACACTGGCAGCAGGGCAAGCCAGCACCTCCAATGCATACTGGCTAAGCTCTGGCCATGTATCCAGCTTAGAGACCCAAAACTTGAAAGGGGAAGAGCCATCTGGGAGTACACTGAGAGGGCAAGACAAGTAGTCTGTCACCATCTTACGGAAACGTTGCCTCCTGGTGACTGGAGGCGTCTCGGATGGTGTAGACATTGGTGGCGCTGCCACAAAACTTTGCCACATTTGGAACATATACTGGTCTTGCCCCCCTGTGTAGAGGCGCTACTTGTGCTCCCTCTTGTTGCAGAGCTGTCTCCATTGCCTCCACGCACAGAGCTGCTTTGTAAAGCAGTAGCAGCAGCACTGCTCTCGGCTGGAATGGAGAACATTATGGATTTCACCAGTGTGTCTTGGTACTCCCGCATTTTACGCTCCCGGTTCAACGGTGTGATGAGGCTTTGTAAGTTGTCCCGGTAGCGAGGGTCTAGGAGGGTGTACACCCAATAATCAGACGTGGTGAGAATGTGGGCGATGCGGTGGTCGTTTCTCAGGCACTGCAGCATGAAATCAACCATGTGCTGCAGACTCCCAACTGGCCAAGAAACGCTGTCCTCTGTAAGAGGCGTCATCTGTACCTGCTCTGCATCACCCCACCCTCGCTCTACATACTGACTAGAGCGTTGTGTACCTCCCTCTGTAGCGATTTCTTCCTCCTCCATTGACTCCTCCTCATCCTCCTCACAAAGTGAGCCCTGCAAAGCCCTTTGGGAGGAACCACGTTGCGCTGACTGTCCAAAAGGTGATGGAATTTGTGTCTCCTCATCCTCCACCTCTTCCAAAACCTCATCCCTTAGTGCTTGCAGTGTTTTTTGAAGCAGGCAGATAAGGGGGACAGTCAGGCTGACTAGTGCATCATCTGCACTCGCCATCCGCGTTGACTCATCAAACGCAAAACGTGGCAGATGTCCTTCATAGAGGCCCACTCAGTAGTGGTGAAGTGTGAACGGCGCAAATTGCGTGTTGATTGCGCCTGTTGCAGCTGATACTCCATTACTGCTGTCTGCTGCTCACACAACCGCTCCAACATATGTAACGTGGAATTCCACCTGGTGGGTACGTCACATATGATGCGATGTTCAGAAAGGCGAAATCTGCGTTGCAGAGCTGCAATGCGCGATCTGGCCATGCTGGAACGTCGCAAGTGAGCGCACTCTAGGCGGACCTTGTGCAGCAGTGCATCAAGATCCGGATAGTCCCTCAAAAAACTCTGCACGACCAAGTTGAGCACATGTGCCAGACATGGTATGTGAGTGAGGTTGCCAAGGGCCAGAGCTGCCACCAGATTTCGGCCATTGTCACACACTACCAAGCCTGGCTGGAGATTCGCTGGCAAAAACCACACGTCGCTCTCCTGCTTGATGGCATTCCAGACCTCCTGCGCTGTGTGGCTTCGATTCCCCATGGAAATTAATTTCAGGACGGCCTGTTGACGTTTGGCCACGGCTGTGCTCATATCGATCGCAACAGGTAAGCGTTCACGGGTCCATGTGGAGGTAGACCGTGACGGCTCCTGCAGCGATGATTCTGAGGAACTGGAGTAGGAGGAGGAGTCAATGTGTACAGACTGGATTCCAGCAATACTAGGAGTTGGCAGAACACGTACAGCGCCACTCGCAAGATCTGTACCCGGCTCCACAACATTGACCCAATGGGCAGTGAGGGAAAGGTATCGTCCCTGGCC
>JARQOD010010359.1:0-27662 GCA_033576555.1 Oophaga sylvatica | reverse complement strand
GTTTTCTGCTCCATATGAATTGCAGGCCAGTTAATATGCGTGCTTCAAAGCAAAGGGGAGGGGCCTAGCAGGTTTAAGAACTGTAGCCATGAACAGGCTGCTCGCAATCCATTTTCTCACAGCAGCAATAAGCACAAGGGACAGATTTGATTTGCCTTGCCAAGGGTGCAGCAATACATGCTTTGGGGACTATCCAGCAACTGAAGACTGTTACCTGGGGACGGCAGAGCCCCCTGCCTTCCCATGACCATACTACCCGGTAATATTGATCTATAGCTTATACCTTTAAGCCTTGTACATTATCGTTGTATTTTTTTTCTGACTGCAAATCCATTGTAATTAGTTGTATAGCTTTACTGTATATTTCTGTAATTATCTAGTGCGCCCTTAAGGCAATTAAACCATAAAATTAATCTTGGGCTGATGCTTTTACTCTGATTACGAATCTTAGAATACCCAGTGGGTAACAGGACACCCTCCCCGGCGGCCATTTGCTCTAGGTGCAGTTCCCTTACTGACCTGAGAGACAAAGGAGGCGCCGGAGAGCTGTACCTGTAGAGTTACGTCCCATTGGTGACGTGGGAGGAAAGGGGATCGTCCTTCACATTTGGTAGCGGCGGTGGTATCAGAAGCTGTGATACCCAGGCTAACATTTGGCGGTCGTCTTAGTTCCTCACAATTGGTGGCAGCGGTGGGATCAGAGTAATAGTGTGCGTGGGACCCCTACTCCCAGACACTAGAGACTACCAGCGGTACTTTCACTGCTGGGGTCTTAAGGTCAGCCCAGCACTAGACGGTCAGAGTGTAAATATAATAAGTTGTGTGCAAGGTCAGGGTTACAGCTGTTTCAGTAACCAAAGGTTCCCAAGATGGCGGAAGGCACCAGGAGTAGGGCAAAAGGGGAGGCCAATGCTGTGGCCTATGAGGGGTTCGATACCGATGAGGGGGAGCTCAGCCAGGGCTCCTCAAGGAGCCTGACCCCCGTGCTCAGTCTCACAGTGGACTGTCCACCCCCTGCCCGTCCCAGCCTGTCCAGATCGGAGGCCCTCTTCCAAGCGGCTATGGCACAGCTCGAGGCTGGTAATGACACCGCCTATGACAGACTCCTGGTGGCAGCAGAGAAAGCAGCAGAGCGTGAGCAAGCAGAACGCCGTGAAGCTGCGGAGCGGGAGCAAGCAGCGGCAGAGAGAGCAGCAGAGCGTGAGCATACAGAACGTGTGTTGCAGGCTACAGAATGCCGTGAAGCTGCGGAGCACCGGCACCGACTGGAGATGGCTCAGCATAGGCCCCCGCTGGACGCACCAGGCCCACCGGAGACAAGGGCTTCCAAGGTCCGGGCGAAGGACTTTCCCTTACTTGAAAAGGATGGAGACCTGGATTCCTTTCTGCTGGCTTTTGAGAGGACCTGCCTCCAACATCATCTGGCCCCTGATCAGTGGGCAAGGTACCTGACCCCCCGTTTGAGGGGTAAGTCCCTGGAAGTTTTGGGGGACTTACCTGCCGGGGAGGAGCAGGACTACAACAGCATCAAGCGGGCCCTGATCCAGCACTACAACCTCACCCCGGAGTTGTACCGCAGGAAGTTCAGGAGCCTGCAGCGGGGCTCAAAGGACACCTGGACCGACCACATGCGGGCCCTGCTGAGAGCTGCGGAGCACTGGACCTCGGGTCTAGAGCTCACTACCCGCCAGGAGGTCCAGGAACTGTTTATCATGGAGCAATTCTTGTGGAACTGCCCAGAGGACCTCCAGCAGTTCCTCCGTGACCGGAAACCAAAGGGGGCTTCTGCTACAGCCGCCCTAGCAGACGAGTATGCCAACAACGGCGCCGGAGCCAAAGAAGCCTGCCAGCAGCACCTGGAGATGGGGTAAGCCCAATCCTGCCCCAGCCCCAGCCAGGACACTTTAAGGCTGCGTGTCCCCAGCGCCAGAAGGCCCCATCCCTGTCCCAGAAACCGACCACTGTTTTGTGTGTGGGAGGGGGTGGTGTGAGGTCCCTAGACAATTACCAACCCGTCACCATCGGCCGCTCAGCGGTCATGGGACTGTGGGACACAGGCGCTGAACGAACCCTGGTACGCCCTGAGATGGTGTCCCCTCAAGACTTGGTACCTGGGAAAACCCTTTCCGTCTCCGGAATTGGAGGCGTTGAACCGGCGCTGCCCGTTGCCAAGGTGTATTTGGACTGGGGCGCCGGGAGGGGGATGTGGGAGGTGGGAGTAATGCCGAATATTCCTGCAAATGTGTTGCTTGGGACCGATTTGGGGCGGCTAGTGTCCCAGTATGTGGCCACTTAACCCCCAAGTTCGGCTCCCCAAGAATGTCATGACTCTACTGTGAATGCTAATGTTAATGTATTGAATGTGCCTCCAACAGTGGAGGAGGGAGTGAAACCTGATGGTAAGCCATGCACTGACACTACACACACAGGGCTCACAGTGAGGACAGGTGAGGAGGCTGCACGGGAGAGCTCAGAGGTGGGGGGAGGGGCTGCTATGGGCAGTGTAGGGCCCCTAAGTGAACCCAGCCTGCTGAGTCTAGGGCCCCTGCAGGAAGAGGAACAGGCCATGGGGGGAGGGGGCGTCCCGGGAGAGGAGCCACCAGGTAAGACCCCAGGGCAGGAGTTCCCCACATCCGGGATGTCAGGAAGTCAGGGAAGTCTGCCTGACCCGGCGACTTGGTCAGGGGACGAGGGAAAGCAGGCGCTACCCGTGGTCTCAGCGGTCGTGGCCGCTGTTACCAGGAGTGGGAGCGCTGAAGCCCAAGGAGCCTCGCGGAGGTCCGACGGTTTCCCCCTCTCCGACCAAGTGGCTGCCGAGTCAGACAGTAGCCAGGAGACAGATCCCGGGGAACTGACAGAGGACATGGCAGTTTCATCAATTCTTGCCACATCAAGTCAGGGATTTCAGGCAGCGTTGGAAGCTGACACTAGCCTGAAGACTCTCAAGGAGCAGGCGGCACAGCCTCCCCTGGAGTCCGACCGCGAGCGAGTGGTCTGGGACCAGGGACGGCTGTACCGGGTAACGGTCCAGCAGGGTTTACCGGAGGCGTGGCCCAGGGACCGACAGTTAGTGGTACCCCATCCGTTCAGGGCGGAATTGTTGCAGATCGCACACGAGATTCCAATGGCCGGACACCTAGGGATCACTAAAACCAGGGCCAGGCTAGCTCAGCATTTCTACTGGCCTGGAATGAGGACCGAGGTGATAGCCTACTGCCGTTCGTGTGACACCTGTCAGAGGGTGGGGAAGGCGGGGCCGCGCCCCAAAGCCCCACTGGTAACTCTGCACATCATCGAAGAGCCTTTCTCGAGGGTGGCTGTGGATCTCATTGGACCTCTGTCCACTCCCAGCCACTCCCGGAAATGCTTCATACTAACGGTAGTGGACTATGCCACCCGGTACCCGGAGGCGGTAGCTTTGTCGTCCACTCGGGCCGACAAAGTGGCCACTGCCTTACTGGAGATTTTCTCCAGAGTGGGGTTTCCCAAGGAAATGCTCACCGACCGAGGGACCCAGTTCATGTCGCAGCTGATGGAGTCTCTCTGTAAGCAGGTACAGGTGCAACATCTGGTGGCCAGCCCGTATCACCCACAGACCAATGGCTTGTGTGAGCGGTTCAATGGCACCTTAAAGCAGATGCTGAAGATGTTGGTCGACTCCCATGGGAGAGACTGGGAGTGGTATCTCCCACACCTGCTGTTTGCCTACCGGGAGGTCCCACAGGCCTCAACGGGGTTCTCCCCCTTTGAGCTCTTGTACGGGCGAAATGTACGGGTGTCACTTGCTCTGGTGAAGGAAGCATGGGAAGGGGATTTAGCCACCCTGGAGTGTCGGTCATTGAGTATGTCGTGCGCTTCCGGGACCGAATGATGGCCTTGACGCGGCTGGTGCATGACAATATGGCCCAAGCTTAGGCTGACCAGAAGCGATGGTACGACCAGAATGCTTGTGAGCGGACCTACCAGGTGGGTCAAAAGGTGTGGGTACTGGTCCCCGTACCCGAAAACAAGCTTCAGGTCGGCCTGGGAGGGTCCATACCTCGTGCACGAGCAGCTCAACGCCGTCACCTACCTGGTCACCCTGGACCACGCCCGTGGAAGGAGGAAGGCCTTACATGTGAACATGATGAAGGCCCATCATGAGCGGGAGGCTTATGCTCACCCAGTGTGCAACCTTCCAGAGGAAGGAGAGGCAGAAACCCTCCTCGATCTGCTCACCCAAGCCAAGGCGGGTGGATCCATCGAGGATGTGGGGGTTGGCCACCAGCTCTCGGAGGACCAACGTTCCCAGCTGGGGGCCACCCTGCACCCTTTTCGGGAGCTGTTCATCAGCCTGCCCGGAAGGACTGAGGCAGCAGTCCATGACGTGGACACTGGCAACCACCCCCCAATCCGGCGTTCAGCATATCGGGTCTCTCTTGAGGTGCAGCAGCAGATGCGCCAAGAGATAGACGAGATGCTGAGGCTGGGGGTGATCCAAGTGTCCAACAGTGCGTTGGCTTCGCCTGTAGTCCTCGTCCCTAAAAAGGACCGAACTACGCGGTTCTGCGTGGACTACAGGGGGCTCAACGCTGTGTCGGTCACCGATGCGTACCCAATGCCGCGCATCGATGACCTGCTCGACCAGCTGGCTGGGGCCAAGTACCTGACCATCATGGATTTGAGCAGGGGGTATTGGCAGATTCCCCTGACCCCTAGGGCACGGGAACGCTCTGCCTTTATCACCCCATTCGGACTGTACGAGTCTACTGTGATGCCCTTCGGCATGAAGAATGCCCCTGCCACTTTTCAGCGGATGGTCAACACGCTGCTCGAGGGACTGGAAGGGTATGCGACCGCATACCTGGATGACATTGCCATCTTCAGTCCCACCTGGGAGGATCACCTAGAGCACCTGGCGCAGGTGCTCGGGCAGATCCAGCGAGCAGGCTTGACCATTAAGCCGGAAAAATGCCAGCTGGGTATGAGTGAGGTCCACTACCTGGGACACCGGGTAGGTGGGGGAGCTCTGAAGCCAGAGCCCGGGAAGGTGGATGCCATCGCATCCTGGCCCACCCCCAGGACCAAGAAGCAGGTGATGTCCTTTTTGGGTACTGCTGGGTACTATAGGAGGTTTGTTCCACACTATAGTGCCCTGGCCAAGCCCCTGACGGACCTCACCAAGAAAAGGCTGCCCGTCGCAGTCGACTGGACAGTTGCCTGCGAGACAGCTTTCCAGGTGCTCAAGTCCGCCCTTTCTAGTTCTCCTGTACTACAGGCAGCCGACTTCACGCGGCCATTCTTAGTGCAGACCGACGCCAGCGACTTTGGCCTCGGTGCTGTGCTCAGCCAGGTTGACACTACGGGCCATGAACACCCCGTTTTGTACCTGAGCAGGAAGCTCCTGCCGAGGGAAGTGGCCTATTCCACGATGGAGAAGGAATGTCTGGCAATTGTGTGGGCCCTGCAGCGTCTGCAGCCATACTTGTACGGACGCCAATTCACCGTGGAAACAGACCACAACCCCCTCAGCTGGTTACACACGGTCTCTGGGACGAATGGGAGGTTGCTACGCTGGAGCCTCGCTCTCCAACAGTACCATTTCACCATTCGCCACAAAAGAGGCAGGGACCATGGTAATGCTGATGGGTTGTCCCGGCAAGGAGAGGGTGCGGTAGGGCGCACGGGGGAACACAGGAATGTGATACCCCTTAGCGCCCTCAAAAGCAGGGAGGTGTAAGGAAAGGGACGCCGCCATTTTGTATAGGGCCTATACCAGCCTCCATTTTGTCAGTTCACAGAGCCACAGACTGCTAACTACACAGGGCCTGTTAGCATATCCAGTACGACCGGTTTTGATGTCCACTATGAATCAAAAGGGCTTTAGTATGCTAATTGGTTTAGGCCAGTGTCTGAATGGGATGGTCATTGGTATGTTGAATGGCTCGGACTCAGGCCAGTGTTTCCTGCTCCATATGAATTGCAGGCCAGTTAATATGCGTGCTTCAAAGCAAAGGGGAGGGGCCTAGCAGGTTTAAGAACTGTAGCCATGAACAGGCTGCTCGCAATCCATTTTCTCACAGCAGCAATAAGCACAAGGGACAGATTTGATTTGCCTTGCCAAGGGTGCAGCAACACATGCTTTGGGGACTATCCAGCAACTGAAGACTGTTACCTGGGGACGGCAGAGCCCCCTGCCTTCCCATGACCATACTACCCGGTAATATTGATCTATAGCTTATACCTTTAAGCCTTGTACATTATCGTTGTATTTTTTCTCTGACTGCAAATCCATTGTAATTACGTTGTATAGCTTTACTGTATATTTCTGTAATTATCTAGTGCCCCCTTAAGGCAATTAAACCATAAAATTAATCTTGGGCTGATGCTTTTACTCTGATTACGAATCTTAGAATACCCAGTGGGTAACAGGACACCCCCCGGCGGCCATTTGCTCTAGGTGCAGTTCCCTTACTGACCTGAGAGACAAAGGGGGCGCCGGAGAGCTGTACCTGTGGAGTTACGTCCCATTGGTGACGTGGGAGGAAAGGGGATCGTCCTTCACATTTGGTAGCGGCGGTGGTATCAGAAGCTGTGATACCCAGGCTACCATGTGGCGGTCGGCTTAGTTCCTCACAGGGTCCAATTTACCTCCCGTTTTTGGAGCGCTCTCTGCGGATTAATGAAGGTAACCCTGGACTTCTCCTCAACCTATCATCCACAGTCCAACGGTCAAGTGGAGCGAGTCAATCAAGCTCTAACATCCTACCTTCGACATTTCTCCAATGCTCACCAGGATGATTGGGTCCTGTGGGCAGAATTCGCCTATAACAACCACCCCAGTGAATCCTCTTCCAAATTTCTCTTTTTTGTGGTCTTTGGGCAGCATCCTGGCATCCCACCTCCCACTTCCCCCGCCTCAGGTGTACTGGCAGCGGACTCCCTGTCCTTGAATTTTTCTAGAATTTGGGAGGAAACTAAAGAGGCACTTGAGAAAGCTGGCAACAGGATGAAGAGGTACAAGAAACGTCTAGACGCCACTCCATATCTTCCGGGAGATAAGGTCTGGCTAGCTTCATGTTATATCAGGCTTAAGGCTGGGTCTCACATAGCGATACACCAGCGATCCCGACAACGATCAGGATCGCTGGTGTATCGCTACATTATCGCTGCTGAGCTGCCAAACAGGCAGCTCAGGCAGCGATCAGTACAAGCGACACTGCGGGTAACATCGCTTAGTTACCCGCAGTGTACCTTGGATACCAGCGCCCTGATGCAGGGAGCTGGTAACCAAGGTACACATCGGGTTTCCAGGCGCTGCGCGGTGCCTGGAAACCCGCTGTGTACCTTGGTTGCCAGCTCCCTGCATCAGGGAGCTGGTATCCAAGGTACACAGCGGGTTTCTAGGCACAGCCCCGCGCCTGGAAACCCGCTGTGTACCTTGGTTACCAGCGGATCGCTGGTCTCCCGCCTGTCACACGCAGCGATGCGTGCCTGTCAGCGGGAGACCAGCGATCAAAAAAATGTCCTGGCCTTTCAGCGACGATCAGCGATACCCGGCAGGGGGGCTGATCATTGCTGAATGTCACACACAGCGATATCGCTGGGGAGCTCGCTGCTGCGTCACAAAACTAGTGACTCAGCAGCGATCTCGCTAGCGATATCGCTATGTGATACGGGGGCTTTAAGATCCTCTCCCATAAGCTGGATCCACGCTACATTGGTCCCTTTGACATCTTAAGTAGCATCAATAACGTAGCTTACAAATTGAAGTTGCCTGCCTCGCTGCGGATCCCCAATGCCTTCCATGTATCACTCCTCAAACCCGCGATGTTTAATCGCTTTCACTCATCTCCTTCTCGCTCCCCTCAACCAAGCACTTCTGATGATATCTTTGCTATTATGGATATCCGAGCTATGAAGAAGGTCAAGGGGAGGACGTTTTTCCTGATTGATTGAAGATGGTTCGGTCCTGAGGAGAGATCATGGGAGCCACGGTAGAACCTCAATGCTCCTCATATCATGAGGAGGTTTCTCTCTAGCCTTAAAAAGAGAGGGGGTAAGTGTGGGGGTACTGTCACAGCCACCGGTACTTACTGGTGCGCCTCTGCTCCTCTGCGTGCTACCGAGGCTGTCCCGCGCCACTCCCTGGCTGTCTTCTCGGGGTCTCGGCGCGTCGGTGGTCTGCACATGCGTGGTCATGCTTCCTCTGCCGCTAGTGTCTCTGGGAGGTCCTGACCCAGTGGCTCCACCCCATCATGGTGGCACCCACCGGGTATTTCAGCACGGCACCTGCACAGGTAAGACGCCTGATTATACACGCGGTTAGCGCTAGCGTGTGTTTGCCTGGAGCCTTCCCTCGTCCTCAGGTCCTAGTCTCTTGCTACCTATTGGTTCCTGTAACTCCCTCTGCCCTCCTGTCTCTGTGTCCTTGTGCCTCCTGTGCTCTCCCTGCTGTTCTATCCATTTACCTGGTACTATTCCTTTTTACCTCACACATTTTGTTCCTCTCCCTCTTTTGCAGCTTCAAGCCCCCACATGCCTCAGGTTCCTCCGGTCTCGCTGTCCTCCATTATTTTTCAGTTCCTGAGTTTCTCCTTCCACTTTGCAGTATTCCATCCTCTCCTCAGTCCTCATTCTTATCTTCCCAGTGTTGCCCTAAGTCACCCCTTTGGCTCCAGCCGTTATGGTTCCATCTCCCTTGGGCCTGTCCCTAACACTCCCTGTATAGGGAGTGGTTTCACCTGGGCCGCTCGCCCTCAGGGGACCTGGAGTCACGACCCAGAGAGTTCACTTTCAGGGTTGTTTCCTTAGACCCTAACAGTTAGTTTTTTTAAGGGTGTTTATGATGTCCATAAAAAAAATGTTTACACAGTATGTTAATGTGTACCCCCAGGGGAAATGTTTGTCAGCCCATTCACATAGTGTATGGGCATTACAAGTATAGGAGACCCACTCCTTTAAATTGGGAAAAGATTTATAGGAGGACATCCTCCAAGTCTCTTCAGACACCACCACAAGATCACAAGGGTGACTGTGTTCAATGATGCAACAGCCACATTAGTGCTTTCAAGGGTGTTTATAATGCCCGTAAAAAAAATGTTTACACAGTATGTTGATGTGTACCCCCCAGGGGGAAATGTTTGTCAGCCCATACACAATACCCAATAATGCAATTGCCCCACAACGAAGGTGAACTGTACTACAATGCTGGGAACAGGATTAATTGTCCAATGTCTGATGCCAGACTCCTTCTACTTAAATCAACTACTTAAAAAAATTAGTTTTTTTTAAAGGAGTCTCTGGAGCCCATATGTGAATTGTGAATCTCTCTTATTACAGTCTCCAATTTGTGTTGGTGTCATCAGAGCTTAACCCCTTACTGCCATCGGACGTACTATCCCGTCCATGGTACCTGGGCCCGTATGACCATGGACGGGATAGTACGTCTCGTGCGATCGGACGCGCTCCCGGGGGGAGCGCAGCCGATCGCGGCCGGGTGTCAGCTGATTATCACAGCTGACACCCATGACTGTGTGTCAGGAGCGGTCACGGACCGCTCCCGGCACATTAACCCCTTGCACACCGCGATCAAACATGATCGCGGTGTACTGGGGGCACAGGGGAGGATTGCGCAGGGTGGGGGCTCCCTGCGCGCCCCCCTGAGACCCTCAGAGCAGCGCGATGTGATCGCGCTGTTCTGAGGGCTTCCTCCCTCCCAGGACCCGGATCCAAGATGGCGCCGGGGTCCTGGAGGGAGGCGGCTTCCTCAGTGCCTGCTGAGAGCAGGCACTGAGAAGCCTGCTGCACTGCCTGAGCGATCGCTGGTGTGACAGAGTGCTGTGCACACTGTCACACCAGCGATCTGACAAAATACAGTGATGTCCCACCCTGGGACAAAGTAAAAAAGTTAAAAAAATAAAAATAAACATGTTTAAAAAAAAAATCCAAAATAAATAAAAAAAAAAAAAAATATTCCCCAATAAATTCACTTCTTCCTGTAAATAAAATAAACAAAGCAATAAAAGTACACATATTTGGTATCGCCGTGTCCGTAACGACCCCCCCTATAAAATTGTCCCACTAGTTAACCCCTTTAGTGAACCCCTTAAAAAAAAAAAAAAAACGAAGCAAAAAATCAATGCTTTATCATCATACTGCCGAACAAAAAGTGGAATAACACGCGATCAAAAAGACCGATATAAAAAAACATGGTACCGCTGAAAACATCATCTTGTCCCGCAAAAAACGAGCCATAATACAGCATCATCAGCTAAAAAATAAAAAAGTTATAGCTCGCAGAATAAAGCGATGCAAAAATAATTATTTTTTATATAAAATTGTTTTTATTCTATAAAAGCGCCAAAACATGAAAAAATGATATAAATGAGGTATCGCCATAATCGTACTGACCCGAAGAATAAAACTGCTTTATCAATTTTACCACAGGCGGAACGGTATAAACGCCTCCCCCAAAAGAAATTCATGAATTGCTGATTTTTGTTCATTCTAACCTCCCAAAAATCGAAATAAAAAGCGATCAAAAAACGTCACGTGCTCAAAAATGGTACCATAAAAACGTCAACTCGTCCCGCAAAAATAAGACCTCACATGACTCTGTGGGCCAAAATATGCAAAAATTATAGCTCTCAAAATGTGATGATGCAAAAACTATTTTTGCAATAAAAAGCGTCTTTTAGCGTGACAGCTGCCAATCATAAAAACCCGCTATAAATAGTAAATCAAACCCCCCTTTATCACCCCCTTAGTAAGGGAAAAATAATAAAATTAAAAAAAAGTATTTATTTCCATTTTCCCATTAGGGTTAGGGTTAGGGTTGCGGCTAAAGTTAGGGTTAGGGTTGGCGCTAAAGTTAGGATTAGGGTTAGGGTTGGGATTAGGGGTGTGTTAGGGTTAGGTTTGTGGTTAGGGTTGGGACTAGGGTTAGGGGTGTGTTGGGGTTAGGGTTGGAGTTAGAATTGGGGGGTTTCCGCTGTTTAGGCACATCAGGGGCCCTCCAAATGTGACATGGCGTCTGATCTCAATTCCAGCCAATTCTGCGTTGAAAAAGTCAAACGGTGCTCCTTCACTTCTCAGCTCTGCCATGCGTCCAAACAGTAGTTTATCCCCACATATGGGGTATCAGCGTACTCTGGACCCCAAGAGTTATTGTGCAATTTGTCCTATTTCTTCTGTTACCCTTGGGAAAATAAAAAACTGGGGGCGAAAATATCATTTTTGTACAAAAAAAATTATTTTTTTGTTTTTAACGGCTGTACATTATAAACTTCTGTGAAGCACTTGGGGCTTCATAGTGCTCACCACA
Organism: Oophaga sylvatica; assembly: GCA_033576555.1. Classification (NCBI taxonomy): domain Eukaryota; kingdom Metazoa; phylum Chordata; class Amphibia; order Anura; family Dendrobatidae; genus Oophaga; species Oophaga sylvatica. Next base: position 16,357 of record JARQOD010010359.1, on the reverse strand, counting down.
CATCTAGATAAGTTCCTTGTGGGGTCTATTTTCCAAAATGGGGTCACTTGTTGGGGATTTCCACTGTTTAGGCGCATCAGGGGCTCTCCAAATGCGACATGACGCCCCCAGACCATTCCATCAAAGTCTGCAATCCAAAACGTCACTACTTCCCTTCCGAGCCCCAACGTGTACCCATACAGTAGTTTTCTCCCACATATTGGATATCAGCGTACTCAGGACAAATTGGACAACAACTTTTGGGGTCCAATTTCTCCTGTTACCCTTGTAAAAATAAAATATTGGGGCAAAAAAATCATTTTTGCAAAAAAAAAAAGGATTTTTTATTTTTACGGCTGTGCGTTATAAACTTCTGTGAAGCACTTCGGGGTTCAAAGTGCTCACCACACATCTAGACAAGTTCCTTGTGGGGTCTATTTTCCAAAATGGGGTCACTTGTGGGGGGTTTCCACTGTTTAGGTGCATCAGGGGCTCTCCAAATGCGACATGACGCCCCCAGACCATTCCATCAAAGTCTGCAATCCAAAACGTCACTACTTCCCTCCCGAGCCCTGACGTGCGCCCATACAGTAGTTTTCTCCCACATATAGGGTATCAGCGTACTCAGGACAAATTGGACAACAACTTTTGGGTTCCAATTTCTTCTGTTACCCTTGTGAAAATAAAATATTAGGGGCGAAAAAAATCATTTTTGTAAAAAAAAAAAGGATTTTTTATTTTACGGCTGTACGTTATAAACTTTAGTGAAACACCTGGGGGTTAAAAGTTCTCACCACACATCTAGATAAGTTCCTTGAGGGGTCTAGTTTCCAAAATGGTGTCATTTATGGGGGTTTCCACTGTTTAGGCAGATCAGGAGCTCTCCAAACACGACATGGCGTCCAGCCAATTCTGCGTTGAAAAAGTCAGACGGCGCTCCTTCCCTTCCAAACTCTGCCATGCACCCAAACAGTGGTTTACCCCCACATATGGGGTATCAGCGCACTCAGGACAAATTGCACAATAACTTTTGGAGTCTTGTTACCCTTGGAAAAATAAAAATTGGGGTGAAAAGATCATTTTTGTGGAAAAAATATGATTTTTAAATTTTACGGCTCTACATTATAAACTTGTGTGAAGCACTTGGGGGTTCAAATTGCTCACCAAAGATCTAGAAAAGTTCCTTAGGGGGTCTAGTTTTCCAAATGGGGTCATTTGTGGGGGGTTTCCACTGTTTAGGCACATCAGGGGCTCTCCAAATGCAACATGGCATCCAATCTCAATTCCAGCCAATTTTGGTTGGAAAAAGTCAAATGGTGCTCCTTCCATTCCGAGCTCTGCCGTGAGCCCAAACAGTGGTTCCCCCCCACATATGGGGTATCAGCGTACTCAGGACAAATTGGACAACAACTTACGTGGTCCAATTTCTCCTGTTACCCTTGGGAAAATAAAAAATTAGTGACTAAAAGATAATTTTTTGTGGGAAAAAAATAGGATTTTTTATTTTCATGCCCGGCATTATAAACTTGTGTGAAGCACTTGGGGGTTCAAAGTGCTCACCAAAGATCTAGATAAGTTCCTTAGGGGGTCTAGTTTCCAAAATGGGGTCACTTGTGGGGGGTTTCCACTATTTAGGCTCATCTGGGGCACTGCAAACGGAACATGACCCCCATCAACGTCTGCATTCCAAAACGTTACTACTTCCTTTCCAAGCCCTGCCGTGCACCCAAACAGTTTCCCCCCCACATATGGGGTATCAGCGTACTCAGGACAAATTGGACAACAACTTTTGGGGTCCAATTTCCTTGGGAAAATTCAAAAATTTGGGACTAAAAAATCATTTTTGTGGAAAATTGTTTTGTTTTTTTTTTCACACCCAGGCATTATAAGCTTTTGTGAAACACTTGGGGGTTTAAAGTGCTCACAACAGATCTAGATAAGTACCTTAGGGGGTCTAGTTTCCAAAATGGTGTACTTGTGGGGGTTTCCACTGTTTAGGCGCATCAGGGGCTCTCCAAACACGACATGGCGTCCAATCTCAATTCCAGCCAATTTTAGTTTGAAAAAGTCAAACGGCGCTCCTTCCCTTACGAGCTCTGCCGTGTGCCCAAACAGTGGTTTTCCCCCACATATTGGGTATTGGCGTACTCAGGAGAAATTGCATAACAACCTTATCTGTCCATTTTCTCCTTTTACCCTTGTCAAAATAAAAAAAAGTTTGTAAAAGATCATTTTTGTGGCTAAAAAGTTAAATATTCATTTTTTCCTTCCACGTTGCTTTAGTTCCTGTGAAGCACCTGAAGGGTTAATAATCTTCTTGAATGTGGTTTTGAGTACCTTGAGGGGTGCAGTTTTTAGAATGGTGTCACTTTTGGGTATTTTCTGCCATATAGACCCCTCAAAGTGACTTCAAATGAGAGGTGGTCCCTAAAAAAAATGGCTTTGTAAATTTTGTTGTAAAAATGAGAAATCGCTGGTCAACTTTTAACCCTTATAACTTCCTAACAAAAAAAAATTTTGGTTCCAAAATTGTGCTGATGTAAAGTAGATATGTGGGAAATGTTATTTCTTAACTATTTTATGTGACATATTTCTCTGTTTTAAGGGAATAAAAATTCAAAGTTTGAAAATTGCAAAATTTTAAAAATTTTCGCCATATTTGCGTTTTTTTCAAAAATAAACGCAAGTTATATCGAAGAAATTTTACTTCTAACGTGAAGTACAATATGTCACGAGAAAACAATCTCAGAATCGCGAAGATCCGTTGAAGCGTTCCAGAGTAATAACCTCATAAAGAGACAGTGGTCAGAATTGTAAAAATTGGCCCGGTCATTAACGTGCAAACCACCCTTGGGGGTGAAGGGGTTAATCTTAAATGCACGTTTTTGGATGACTGCTGAGGACCCTGAGGATTTAAAGAGCGCTTTTAAGATAACATCAGGATTAAAGGTACTGCCACACTAAACAATCCCGCTAGCGATCTCGTTAACGTCGCATACTAATGAGATCGCTAGCGTGATTGTTATAATATCGCTAGTGGCTGCCTAATTTAGCGATGTCGTTAAGGACGCTATCGCGGTTAGCGATCTCCTTAACGACTTTAGCGGTACAAAATACCACTAGATCGCTAAAAAAAAGGTGCCACACTCAGCGATATATACTTACCAGCGGGACGCCGACGATAAAAATAGGGTCCGGAACGATGTCAGCGACGAACGAGATCACAGCAGGATCTCAGCAGGGGCCACGTCGTCGCTAGGTGCCGCACACAACAACGTCGCTAACGGGATCGCTAAATAGTGACTTTTTTAGCGATCTCGTTAGCGACGCTGTTTAGTGTGGCATACCCTTAACTTCAGCTGGAGGATTTTAACACTGGAGGAGGAGGTTGTGTTTCTTCTAGACTCACCTTCCTTCTTTGATGGGGTGTACCTAATTTTAGAAGTATGGGGCTGGTCTGATGTTATCACACTACCATTCAAAGGAAGATTGCATTTCATTTGTTGCCCATCTAGGTATCTGTTGAATTTTTGTAGCACCAGCTGCATCTTACTTTCTTACAAACACAACCTCTGCAATTCCGGAAGTCAACAAGCAGGTGTGCTTCCAAGCACCGCATACACAGAAAAGCTCCACGATATCTTCCTCTGAGACTCTTGGATGCAAATTGTTAATGCTCATTTTTGTGCCTTCTAAAGCAGGGTTCCCCAACTCCAGTCCTCAAGGCCCACCAACAGGTCATGTTTTCAGGATTTCCTTTGTATTGCCCAGGTGATACAATTATCACCTGGGCAATACTAAGGAAACGTGACCTGTTTGGTGGGCCTTGAGGACTGGAGTTGGGGAACCCTGTTCTAAAGGGCTAAAGACAGACTTGTGACACGTTGGTTAGAGCCTTTGTGTGCAATAAAGGTGGTGAAGTCTCGTGCTGAGTAGACATGGGAGCTGTGTAGGCATCATTCTGTACCACTTTCGTAAAGTTTGCCCAAGAGAAAATGAATTTCCAGACATTCACGGCTGTTTTTGCACATTGTTGGCAGCTGTGATCTTCATCTTCTTGGTGAGGATGTGGGAAAGTTCCAAGTCGTCGTCAATACCATCATCGTCCATATCTTGCAAAGAGGAAATCCGTTGTTTCCCAGGTTCGTGGTTAACTACGTTTATATCACGCTGTATAACAGTTATAGATAATGTCAGTAATCTATATCAAGTGGGACAACATTCTATATAACAAATAAATAGGTTATATCAACATGAACATATAGTATTTGATAACATAGTATTACCTGACATAATATCCGAAGTACTGAGGATCTATACTGGATCTGTTTCACGCTGTCTCAGGCTAGAGGTGGACTGGGGTCTATACTGACCCTAAACTGGGGTCCTGACTAGTCCCTCTACCTGGAGGTACTGTTAATGGTACAGAGGTCCAGGCCGCCAGCGTAACCCTATCTCCTATAAGTCCCTGACCACTGTAATCTAGTCCTTAGAAGGACACTGATTACCACCACAGGGATATGGGCAGGTCACCGCTTAATAAACAGTAAAGACAAACGAGACAGACAGGGGATAAAGTAAATACTGTCTTGCATACAACACTTAAACACAGAGGGAACACAAAAGGTCTAGGAGATAAACTATAAGCGAGGAGAGGAGAAACCACAAAGGAGCTCTTAGCTTAAGTCTTCTCAGAACCGATCCTATCTGCTGGTCTGTATGAATGCTTTCACCGGCATCTCCCAAGCAGACTGGCAGGTATATAAAGGAAGCTAATTAGTGCATAATCAAACTGCAGCCGGGCGAGGCTGGACCTAGTCTTAGCACAGAGCTAGGTAGAATTAACTCCCTCACTGCCAAACACAAAGAAACAGCAACTCAGCTGCGAGAAGTCAGAATGTGTAATCGCGACGCTCTTCGTGGCGATACACCCATGACAGTACCCCCCCTTCTATGAGGGGCCTCCGGACCCTCAGGGCCAGGTTTGCCCGGGTGAGTTGTGTGGAAGGTCCGAACCAATCGATCTGCGTTAATATCAGACGCAGGAACCCACGTCCTCTCCTCAGGACCATACCCCTTCCAATGAACCAAGTACTGAAGGGACCGGCGATTCAGACGTGAGTCAATGATCTTTGACACCTGAAATTCCAAGTTACCATTGACCACCACTGGAGGAGGAGGTAGAGGTGACGGTATAACTGGCGCCACGTACCTCTTAAGCAACGATTTGTGGAACACATTGTGGATTTTAAACGTAGGAGGGAGGTCCAGACGAAATGCCACAGGATTAATTATAGAACTGATCCTGTACGGCCCGATGAACCTGGGACCCAGTTTCCAGGAGGGAACCTTGAGTTTAATATTCTTGGTAGACAACCATACCAGATCGTTCACACTAAGGTCCGGACCAGACACTCTCCTCCTATCAGCCATACGTTTGTAACGGTTCCCCATAGCACTCAGATTATTCAGCACTCCTCTCCACACTGAAGCAAGTGACGACGAGAATCGTTCCTCCTCAGGAACCCCAGAAGGGCCCCCCCCATTGAAAGTACAAAACTGGGGATGAAAACCATATGCCCCAAAAAACGGGGACTTACCAGTGGACTCGCTCCGCCTATTGTTAAGAGCGAACTCTGCCAGCGGCAAGAAAGAAGACCAGTCCTCCTGGTTCTCTGAGACAAAACACCGAAGATATGTCTCTAGGCTCTGATTCAGATGCTCTGTCTGACCATTGGTCTGCGGATGAAAAGCCGAGGAAAATGACAATTGCATCCCCCGACGTGAACAAAATGCCCTCCAGAATTTGGACACAAACTGAGACCCCCTATCTGACACCACATCAGAAGGTAACCCGTGAAGTCTCACAATCTCCCCAATGAACACCTGCGCCAGAGTTTTAGCATTAGGAAGAGCAGGAAGAGCAATGAAATGTGCCATCTTACTGAACCTGTCAACTACAACTAGTATGACAGTTTTCCCTGACGACGGAGGGAGGTCCGTAATGAAGTCCATAGACAGATGAGTCCATGGACGCTCCGGAATTTTCAAAGGTAAGAGGGTCCCAGACGGACGGGTATGTGGGGTCTTAGAGCGAGCACAAACCCCACAGGACGCGACAAAAGTTACTACCTCTTTATTTAAGTTAGGCCACCAAAACCGGCGAGAAAGGAGATCCACAGTTGCTTTACTCCCTGGGTGTCCTGCCAAAGCAGAATTATGATGTGCCTCGATAACTTTTTGTCTTAACTGATCTGGAACAAACAGTTTCCCTGGAGGTCCTACAGGGGCGTCCCCCTGAGCCTCCAATACCTCCTCCTCAAGCTCAGAGCATACAGCCGACACCACAACTCCCTCCTGAAGGATAGGAACCGGGTCATCCGTCTTCCCGGCCCCTGGGAAACTACGAGATAAGGCATCAGCCTTAACATTTTTTGACCCAGGACGATATGTGACGACAAAATTAAACCTGGTAAAAAACAACGACCATCTACCTTGTCTGGAATTCAGACGCTTTGCAGATTCTAAATACAGGAGGTTCTTGTGATCAGTAATGACGGTGACCGGGTGGACTGCCCCCTCCAAAAAGTGACGCCATTCCTCAAAAGCCAACTTAATGGCCAAGAGTTCCCTATTGCCGACATCATAATTCCTCTCGGCGGACGACAATTTTTTAGAGAAGAAAGCGCACGGATGCCATTTACCAGGGGACGGACCTTGGGATAATACCGCACCCACCCCTACGTCAGACGCGTCTACCTCCACAATGAACGGTTGTGATGCATCAGGTTGAATAAGTATGGGATAAGTATGGGTGCCGAAGCAAAACAACTTTTCAAGGAGGAAAATGCTTGACAAGCTTTGTCAGACCACCTAGAAAAATCCGTCCCTTTTTTTGTCATGTCAGTGAGAGGTTTGACAACAGATGAGAAATTACGAATAAATTTCCGGTAGTAGTTAGCAAACCCCAGGAAACGTTGCAGTGCCTTAAGATCCTCTGGCCGATCCCATTCAAGCACTGCTCTCACTTTCCCAGGGTCCATACGGAAACCGGAAGCTGACACCAGGAAACCCAAAAACTGAAGTTCCTGTAGGCGAATACACACTTTTCCCATTTGGCGTACAGTTTATTGTCTCGCAAGATCTGCAACACCTGTCTCACATGCTCCTGATGAGACACAAGATCTGGCGAGTAAATTAAGATGTCATCTAAATAAATGACCACAAACTGCCCCACAAGGTGGCGAAAGATGTCATTAACAAAATGTTAAACACCGCCGGGGCAGTAGTCAGACCAAAAGGCATGACAAGGTTCTCATAATGTCCCTCCGGAGTGTTAAACGCCGTCTTCCACTCATCCCCCTCCTTTATCCTAATCAGATTATACGCCCCCCTGAGATCCAACTTAGAGAACCATTTGGCGCCCACAATCTGATTGAAGAGATCAGGAATAAGTGGGAGCGGATACGGATCTCGGACAGTAATCCGATTAAGCTCACGGAAATCCAAGCAAGGGCGTAGGCCTCCATCTTTTTTCTTCACAAAGAAGAACCCCGCGGCCACTGGGGAAGATGAAGGTCTAATATGCCCCTTGGCCAGACTTTCCTAAATATAATCCTTCATAGCCTGCCTCTCAGGACCAGAAAGGTTATATAACCTAGATTTAGGTAACTTAGCATCAGGAAGCAATTTTATTGAACAGTCATACGCGCGATGAGGAGGTAATTCTTGACACCCCTCCTCAGAGAACACATCCTCAAAGTCCTCCAGAAAAGGAGGCAAAGTTCTAGGCACGACCGCACTGATGACCGTGTTCATGCAGTTACTCTTGCAAAATTCACTCCACTGGCTTATCTCTCTGGATTGCCAATTAATCACTGGGTTATGTTTAGCCAACCAAGGAAGACCCAACACAATAGGAGTGGGAAGACCCTCCAACACATAACAAGACAATCGTTCTTTATGTAATGCCCCTACTCGAAGGTCTATGTTATGAACAGCTTGTACAAAGCTACCTTGACCGAGAGGCCTGGCGTCAATAGAGAAAATAGGGATCGGTTTGGCCAATACACTCAGTTGCATACCTTGCACCTGGGCAAACCGAGCGTCCACCAGATTAGCCCCGGACCCACTATCAAGAAGAACAGAAATCCTCTCAGCTCTCGTACCTACCACCACCTCCGCTGGTACGAGAAACTGAGACGGACCTGGGGACGAAATACATACTCCCAGGTTGTCGTCCACCACACAACCTGGGATTAACAGTTTTCCGGCGACTTCTTGCTCAGCGAGGCACGGGATGGACACCCCTCAACAAAATGCCCCTCTCTCCCGCAGAAGAAACACTTTCTTGTCTTGCGGCGCACCGCCGATCCCCTCCCTCGAAAAGATGTCCCTCACAACTGCATAGGTTCCTCAGAACAGACCAGGGGAACCTCAATATAAGGGACTTTAGTAGTGGGTGGAGTCATAACAGGGGGCAGAGTTCCCTCGCACCTCTCCCGAAGCCGTCTATCAATGCGAATAGCAAGGGCCATAGCGGCCTCCAGAGACGGGGGAGATCATACTGAGCCAACACGTCTTTTAATTTGTCAGATAACCCTTGACAAAACTGGCTCCTAAGAGCTGGGTCATTCCACTGAGTATCTGTGGCCCATCTACGGAACTCAGAAGAAAACTCCTCCGCCGGACGATCTCCCTGCTGTATCTTACGTAACTTCGTTTCAGCAATGGAGACCCGATCCGGGTCATCATATACCAGACCCAGGGCAGTAAAAAATCGATCTACTGACTGAAGAGCCGGGGAGCCCGGAGGAAGAGAGAACGCCCAGGGTTGAGGGTCCCCTTGTAAGAGCGAGATGACAATTCCCACCCTCTGCTCTTCACTCCCCGATGACCGAGGCCGTCGCCGAAAATATAACTTACATGCCTCCCGGAAGGTAAAAAATTTGTCCCGCCCACCAGTGAACCTGTAAGGTTCTGTGTACATGTTCCTGAAACTCAGTTTGTTTGTCAGCCATTTTACTTTCTGTCTTGCTGCAGCTATCTTGCCCTCAGTCAAAATGGAGTTTCCAGCTTGCATGTTCCCGCCCTGATTCTCTCCTTTTGCTTCTTAATCAGCCACAGCTGAGCAATCAGTGCTTCAGAATCTAGCCTGCAGTGAACCTGTGACCTGACTCCTAAAGCCTTGGACCTTGTACTCCAGCTATTCCTACTGAGGAACTCTGAAGCACTTGTGGACTCTGAACCCTGCTCTTTGAAAGACTCACGTTTGCATGGACTTACGGTAACAGAGAAGAAGATCCTGAACCTATTGTGGAGAGTGATTGCTGAGCTTAGATTACTCTGGCCTGCTGTGTCTCCTGCTTCTGTGTCTGCAAACTGTGTGACTATTATTGCCAACTTGTATGAAGTAATACAAGACTTTCTATATCAAACCTGTGTCTCATGTATTTTCATCGCACCCAAGCACAAGACGCTATATGAACTGTACCACATACATTACAAGATTCTGAAGCCAAAACGTTAGTGTCTGCTGGGTCTGGAAGGGCTGTGTCTGCTGTAACTGTGGATATCGGATGTCCGGTTGTACTTTCTGTGATGACAGTGGTTGTGACTTCTCACAACCATTCCAGGTGAGCAATTCCCTTAAGTGTTTTTTTTTTTTTCTGCAGTGTTACCACAGGTAAACACTATTGTTTTTTTTTTTTCTTTTCTCTTTTTTGTCTGCTGTAACTGTGGATATCAGATGTCCGGGTGAACTTTCTGTGATGATAGTGGTTGTGACTTCTCACAACCATTCCAGGTGAGCAGTTCCCTTAATTTTTTTTTCTCTCTGCAGTGTTACCACAGGTAAACACTATTGTTTTTTTTTTCTCCTCTCTTCTTCTTCCAGTACTCCTGTCTTAAAAGATCTGGAAAATGGAGGCCCGCATAAAGGAACTTTGCGGAGTGACTGATAATATCCTTGCAGATTTGCAGAATATAAAGACCCGTTTTTCAAGCCTACAGGACCTCACTAATCACAATTTACAAGTGTTTGGACAGACTGCCCAGGATTTGCGAGCCAGGATTGAGGTTCTAGAAGAGCCGTAGCCCCGAGTTCTGGGATTCCCAAGTTGCCCCCTTTTCGTTTTGGCGTGTGAACGTGAGAAATTCAGGGGATTTATTAATCAATGCAATCTTTTTTTTTCTGCACATGCTTCACAATTTCCCACTGAACGATCTAAGGTGCTTACTATAATTATGTTGCTTACCAACAAGGCTTTGATGTGGGCAAACCCTCTGACTGAGACTGAGGATGATTGTTTGAATCACCTTGATGCTTTTATTTCAGCCATGGGGCAGGTGTTTGATGACCCCAATCGAGGTGCAACAGCTGAAGCAGCCATGTTAGCTTTGCGCCAAGGTAAGCACTCGGTAGCTGAATATGCCTTGGAGTTCAGGAGATGGGCCCTTGATACCACCTGGGACAGTTCCGCCAAAAAATCTATTTTTCGAAAGGGGTTATCTCCACTGATTAAGGATGAACTTGCTCGTGCCGACCCTCCCACTGCGTTAGGTGACTTTATTAACTACTGCATCCGTATTGATACTCGTCTGACTGAACGCAGGCAAGAGAGATGGTTCGAAAGCAATCGCACTAACCTTTTCCTACCTTCCTCTCCAGCTAAGGAACCTTTGAGTAGGATTACACGGGAACCTGAACCCATGCAGGTAGACTCTTTACAACGACGGGTTAGTGATGCACGCAAGGAACATCGTTTTAAGGAGAATCTATGTTTCTATTGTGGTAAGTCAGGGCACTTCATTATAAACTGCCCCAGCCGTTCTCGTAAGACTACTGCAGCACTCATTCATTGTGAGTGTTGCGAGAGGGGATCTGTCAGGTCCGAGCCTCAGGCTCCAGAGAGATCTGCAGCAACAGATCTTGATTTCTCGGACTTAAACTCCGTTACCTCTGAGGACGTTGACTGTGTAAACGCTGCCATTTTTCAAGTTTCCTCAGCGGTGTCCCAGCTGAGTTGTAAGAAAAACAATTCTCATTGCTTTCTTTCCATCAAACTCTGGGTTGACTCAGCTTGGGTGTCTAGCTCTGATATGATCGACTCAGGGGCAAGTGGAAATTTTATGGATGTCTCCTTTGCTCTGAAACAGGGGATACGTTCAGTGAAGAAGGCTACTCCAGTACAGATGGAAACTGTGGATGGCTCCCTGCTGACCTCTGGACCAGTGGATCAGGAAACAGAGCCTTTGAGGGTTCTTATGGGTAAAGATCATCAAGAGAAACTGTCCTTTATGCTTATCTCTTCTCCCCACTTTCCCATTATTCTAGGGCTACCATGGCTGCAGGCTCAGAATCCTACCATTAACTGGGAGACCAAGGAATTACACTTTCCAGAGAAACAGATGAGTCCAAAAGTTTCAGCTTGCTCTGTTCCTAAAGGAACCATGTCAGTCCCTGAACTACCAGCTGTATACCAGGACTATGTGGATTTATGTGACAAGAAGAACGCTGACCAGCTTCCTCCTCACCGTCCATATGATTGTCCAATTGAATTATTGCCTGGAGCGGAGATACCTTTTGGTAAGATCTACCCCCTGCTGGGGCCCGAGCTAAAGGCTTTAAAGGATTACATAGACGAAAATCTAGCCAAGGGCTTCATACGCCCCTCTTCATCTCCTGCAGGTGCACCCATCTTCTTTGTAATGAAGAAAGATGGATCTCTGAGACCATGCGTAGACTATAGGGAACTCAATAAGGTTACTATTAGAAACCGTTATCCATTGCCTTTAATCCCTGAGTTATTGGAGAGAGTGCGACATGCCAAAATTTTCTCTAAACTAGATCTTCGTGGGGCCTATAACTTAGTCCGTATTAGACCTGGGGATGAATGGAAGACTGCATTCAGGTCACGCTATGGACACTTTGAATATCTAGTTATGCCTTTTGGTCTGAGTACCGCCCCAGCCACTTTCCAACACTTGGTGAATGACATCTTCAGGGATCTCCTAGATACATTCGTGGTAATTTATTTGGATGATATTCTAATTTTTTCTAACTCCACAGAGGAACATCATGGACATGTGAGAATGGTCTTGGAACGTCTAAGACAAAATCATCTTTACATCAAACTTGAAAAGTGTGAATTCCATAGGACCGAAATTCAATTTCTGGGGTATGTACTGTCTACACAAGGAATTAGTATGGATGGAAGCAAAACCCAAGCCATCAAGGATTGGCCAAGTCCTAGAAATGTGAAGGAGGTACAGCGCTTCATCGGGTTTGCCAACTTCTATAGACGTTTCATTAGAAATTTCTCTGAGGTAGTGTCACCTATCACCCAACTTACCCGGAAAGAGTCTAGGTTCTCCTGGACTCCCCAAGCCCAGGAAGCATTTTCCCGTCTAAAAGATAAATTTACCACTGCACCTATCCTAGTACATCCCAACCCCGAGCTTGCCTTCATAATAGAGGTGGATGCTTCAGACTGTGCCGTTGGAGCTATACTCTCTCAGAGAACAGGTGAGAAGAATGTCTTGCATCCCTGTGCCTTCTTTTCCCAGCAGTTGTCTTCGGCTGAGAGGAACTACGATGTGGGCAATAGAGAGTTGTTGGCCATTATTGCCGCCTTCAAAGAATGGAGACACCTTCTTCAGGGAGCTGCACAGCAAATAGTCGTCCTGACAGACCATCGTAACCTTGAGTTTATCAGGTCGGCTAAGTGCCTGACTCCTCGCCAGGCTCGCTGGAATCTTTTCTTAAACCAATTTAATTTTATCATTTCTTATAGACCAGGATCGCGCAATGGAAAGGCTGATGCACTCTCTAGGATTTACTCAGCAGAGACACGTCCAATTACTCCTCCTAAGACTATTCTTCCTGACTCTAGATTCCTAGGAGTAATTCATAATCAAGACCTACTTAAGGACATCAAGGAAGCATACCATGCGGATTCCTTTTTGGCACAACCCCCAAGGGACGTAAGTCTTGTCTTTAAGAATGGTGTGTGGATTCAGGGACAACGCCTGTATATTCCTGAAACAGTCAGATTGAGAGTATTGCAACTCATTCACGATTCCAAGATAGCTGGGCATAGAGGAATTCTAAAGACACAGGAATTTCTTTCTCGTTTCTTTTGGTGGCCCACTTGCAGGAAGGATGTTTTAAACTATGTCACTTCATGTGAAGTCTGTGCAAGATGCAAAACACCTCGCTCCTCACCAACTGGTCTGTTACAGCCTCTTCCCACCCCGTCCCGCCCGTGGGGATCCATTTCTATGGACTTCATTGTGGAGTTACCAACCTCTCAAGGGAAGAACACCATTCTAGTGGTGGTTGACCGTCTAACAAAGGCAGCTCATTTTATCCCTTGTGTCGGCTTACCCACTGCAAAACAGACATCAGATTTGATGATTAAAGATGTGTTTCGCTTACATGGAGTACTGGATGAGGTTATTTCGGATCGAGGGGTGCAATTCACTTCTAGGTTTTGGCAAAATTTCTGTGCAGCATTGGACATTAAAGTAAACCTTTCTTCTGCTTTTCATCCTCAGACTAATGGACAGACCGAACAAACCAATCAAACCCTGGAGCAGTATCTCCGCTGCTTTATCTGCCACCTACAGGATGATTGGGTGGATCTACTTCCATTAGCTGAGTTCTCGTATAACAACTCTCAGAGTGCCTCCACTAAGCAGTCTCCTTTTTACTCTAATCTAGGTTATCATCCTAACATTCTACCACGATTTCCCATAGAAACGCCTTTACCAGCAGTGGCTGAAAGAATCACGTCTTTACAGAAGAATATGGATCTTCTAAAGGAGAATCTGGAATCGGCTCAGGAAAGGTACAAGAAAGCAGCAGATAAATTTCGTAAACCTGCACCAGCTTTCAAGGTAGGAGACTTGGTCTGGCTGTCAACCAGAAAGTCTAAGTTACTTACCATTAACGGTATTTTTCAAAGTCCATGACAGCACTACAGAGAGAGGGGATCCGCCCCTTAGGAACAGGAAACCTACAGATATAAAAGGGCGGCACCTCTCCCACACATCAGTTGGATTACAGAGCATAAGAGGACATCAAGGTTAAATGGTATACAGCAAAAAAAATTTATGCATCACACAGTAACATTAATCAATTGTTTATTACATGTGGACTACATAAGCGGAAGAAGTGCACATAGAACCTGGGTGGGAATGTAAGGGTGCTGTCATGGACTTCGAAAAATACCGTTAACGGTAAGTAACTTAGACTTTATTCGAACGTCCATGACAGCACTACAGAGAGAATTACAGAGAGTAATAACTATTTAGGGAGGGACTACTGCCTGCAGCACCCTTAGTCCGAAAGAAAGGTCTGAGGAAGCACCCAAATCTAATCTATAATGAGTGTAAAACGTGTGTGGAGAAGACCACGTAGCTGCCTTACATATCTGGTCAATCGAGACTTCTGCCCTTTCTGCCCATGAAGTCGCCACAGCTCGAGTGGAATGCGCCCTTAGCCTCTCAGGTGGCTGCTTGCCCCTCGAGGTGTATGCCAGAGAAATTGCTTCCCTAATCCATCTGGCCAACGAGCTCTTTGTTAATCTACGGCCTTTGTTAATTCCTTGAAAAGAGACAAACAATGCATTGTCCCTTTTCCAGGGATCAGTGACTGCCAAATATTGCAGCAGACATCTTCTAACATCTAAAGTATGAAGTTTCATCTCTTTTTGATTAGATGGATTAGGGATGAACGAAGGGAGAATAATTTCCTGTGTTCTGTGGAAAGCGGAAGACACCTTAGGTAGGTATGCCAGATCCGGTCTAAGTATTATCCTGTCATTCAGGACCTGAGTGTAAGGAGATAGTCTAGATAGTGCCTGGATGTCACTTACCCTCCTAGCCGAGGTTAATGCTACCAGGAAAGCGGTCTTAAGGGAAAGAACTTTTATTGATGCTGCTGATATAGGTTCAAAAGGGGGCTCTGTTAAAGCAGTGAGAACAAGATTTAAGTCCCATGGCATGATTCCACCTTCACTATGGGTCTCGACCTACCCGCAGCTTTAATGAATCTACTGACCCAGTAATTATTTGCGATGTTGCAACTAAAGAGTGCCCCCAAAGCTGAAACTTGCACCTTAAGGGTGCTTGTGGAGAGACCTAAGTCCAGACCCTTTTGTAGGAATTCTAGAATCTGGGTTATCGGTGTTGTGTCCCCTGCTACAACCGCCGAGCTCTGAAGAAATTTCTTCCAAATCCTAGCGTAGATCCTAGTTGTAACCTCTTTTCTGCTTTTAAGGAGAGTATTAATTACATTAGCAGAAAACCCCTTATCTGTCAGCAGCGACCGTTCAAAATCCACGCCGTCAGGTGGAGGCCCGCTACTCGAGGATGGTAGACTGGACCCTGGGAGAGCAGATCGGGAATGTCCGGCAGGACCCACGGGTCGGCTATCGACATGTTTCTGAGACATGAAAACCATGCCCTCCTGGGCCAAAAAGGAGCGATTAATATTATCCTTGCCCTGTCCTTCCTGACCTTCCTCAATACTAGGGGGAGTAAGGACAGGGGAGGGAAGGCGTAGGCTAGATTGAAATCCCACTGTAATAGAAGAGCGTCCACTGCCAGAGGGCGTTCTTTGGGATTCAGAGAGCAGAACTGTCTCACTTTCCTGTTGATTTTGGTAGCAAAGAGATCTACTTCCGGTAGACCCCATTTCCGCACAATCAGGTCGAAGATGGAAGTCTTTAATGACCACTCTCCTTGGCTCAGGAGATTGCGGCTTAAGAAGTCCGCCTTGGTATTTTCTTCTCCCCTTATATGTAGAGCCGTTAGAGAAAGAAAGTGTCGTTCTGCTATCTGAAGTAGGCGCCTTGCCACTTCCATGAGAGGACCGGAACGAGTACCACCCTGGTGGTTGATGTATGCGACTGTGACCCGATTGTCGGAGAGCACTCGAACGTGGTGACCCTGTAGATAGACAAGGAGTTTTTTTAATCGCTAGCTCTACCGCTGCTAATTCCTTCATATTAGAAGACATTTGAATTTGATCCTGCTCCCATGAGCCCTGAACCATAACGTCCCCCATATGAGCCCCCCACCCAGAGGGGCTAGCATCTGTTGTGACTATTCGGGATATGTCATATTCCCAGGGAACCCCCTTAGACAGGTTTGTCTCATTCTTCCACCAATCCAGGGATCTTATAGTAGCCTGGGACAAGGATAGCTGGCCTTCCAGGTAACCACCTAGCAAATTTTGATACAGCAAGACCTCAGCTTGCAGTGCCCTTGTGTGAAATTGGGCCCACCGAACCGCGGGAATGCAGGACGAGAGGGAGTCCAAAAGAGACATGGCCTTCCTAAGCGACATGGAGGGGTTACTGGAAGCGTTTAG
>JARQOD010010358.1:0-27664 GCA_033576555.1 Oophaga sylvatica | reverse complement strand
ACCCCCCTTTCCGTTTTTAAAGGGGCAAATGCGGGAAAGGAAAAAAAAAAAAAAAAAAAAAACAATATGTTTACTTTAAATCCGATAAATTTTAAAGGGGAAAAATCCTTACCGGGAATGGTTGTGAGAATCAAAACCCCCGTATAAAAAGAAAAGGGGACATTGAAAACCACAGTCAACAGACCCCTTTTCCCCAACCCCACAGACACAAACTTTGGGCCCCTGTCTTTCATTATAGTTACATTTCCCTATAGCTCTTGTCTGGGGCGGGGAAAAACAGGAACATAGGTTGAAATGAAATGACTTTTTACTTATCAAGCATGCTAAAAATTCACACAGTTTGCAGGAAAGGCAGGGAACGAGGCCAGGTAACCAAGCACTACAATAAACCCCAAAAGGGGTTTTCAGGATCTTTTCTCTGTCCCGTTTTCCCCTTGAAAACAGGATTCACAAAAGGCAGGTTTCCAGAGTCCAAAAGTGTTCCGGTTCTCGTAGGGAACTGGAGTACAACCCAAAGGGTTTCGGGAGTCAGGTCACAGCTGACTGGGGTTGTTCAGGAGCATGTTGTTCAGGGGCTGCTTAAGAAGAAAGGGGGAAGAATCAGGGCGGGGGAACAAAAAAATGGAAACCCCAATTTTAAACTGAGGGCAAGGTGCAGAAAGACAGAAAGGAAAATGGCCGACAAAAATGAGTTCAAGGAACATTCAACAAGACAAAAACCTTACACCCAGCATCCGATCGCGACACAAAACATCTCAAAAAGTCCCAAGGTGGTTTGTTTTTCCCCCTTGCCATTGGTTGGGGGTGAAAACGTAAGGAGAAAGCATCTGAACCCCAGTTTTTAGAACAAAATGTCCTCCAAAATCTGGAAACAAATTGGACTCCTCTGTAAGACACAATGTTCTCTGGAATGCCGTGCAACCGAACCACCTGCTGAAAAAACAAGGGCACCAACTCGGAAGAGGATGGCAACTTCGGCATGGCACAAGATGGACATCTTGGAAAACCTATCACAGATCACCCAGATAACGGTCATTCTCTGAGAGACAGAGAGGTTGGGAAATAAAATCCATAGATATGGGTCCATGGCAGTGTGGGGTGCACGCAGTCCATAAGCATAGCATCACAGAAGATACCATCATGTAAACGGCAGTTATCCAGGCAAGGAATTAACATTCATCTTCTCTCTTCACACAGGATGCACTCCATTCATTGAAAGCAAACAGCTGAATAGTACAATTCCCACCTCTGTTGCTTGTCTTATCTGCTGCAATATATACTAATGGTATGCACTCCATTCATTGAAAGCAAAACAGCTGAATGGACAATTCCCACCTCTGCTGCCTGTCTTGTCTTGTTGCTGCAATATATACTAATGGTATGCACTCTATTCATTGAAAGCAAACAGCTTAATGGTAACAATTCCCACCGCTGCCTGTCTTGTCTTGTCTGCTGCAATATATACTAATGGTATGCACATCATTCAATGAAGCAAACAAACAGTGAATGGTACATTCCCACCTCTGCTGCCTGTCTTGTCTGCTGCAATATATACTAATGGTATGCACTCCATTTCATTGAAAGCAAACAGCTGAATGGTACAATTTCCACCTCTGCTGCCTGTCTTGTCTTGTCTGCTGCAATATATACTAATGGTATCACTCAAATTTCATTGAAAGCAAACAGCTGAATGGTACAATTCCCACCTCTGCTGCCTGTCTTGTCTTGTTCGCTGCAATTGTACTAATGGTATGCACTCCATTCATGAAAACAAACAGCTGAATGGTACAATTCCCACCTCTACTGCCTGTCTTGTCTTGTCTGCTGTAATATATACTAATGATATGCACTCCATTCATTGAAAGCAAACAGCTGAATGGTCAATTCCCACCTCGCTGCCTGTCTTGTCTTGTCTGCTGCAATATAACTAATGGTATGACATCATTCAATGAAAGCAAACAGCTGAATGGTACAATTCCCACCTCTGCTGCCTGTCTTGTCTGCTGCAATATATACTAATGGTATGCACTCCATTCATTGAAAGCAAACAGCTGAATGGTACAATTTCCACCTCTGCTGCCTGTCTTGTCTTGTCTGCTGCAATATATTACTAATGGTATGCACTCCATTCAATTGAAAGCAAACAGCTGAATGGTACAATTCCCACTCTGCTGCCTGTCTTGTCTTGTCTGCTGCAATATAACTAATGGTATGCACTCCATTCATTGGAAGCAGACACCTGAATGGTACAATTCCCACCTCTGCTGCCTGTCTTGTATTGTCTGCTGCAATATATACTAATGGTATGCACTCCATACTTCTGCTTGCTGTCATCCGCTGCTTTACCATCTTGCAACATATTTTAATGCGCCTGCTAAAGCTTTGGTATAATTCATGTGTTTTCACTGTATTTAATACTGCTTTATATCCATGTGACTGGGGCCTCTCTAGATCTTATCAGGTGGAAGGTGCTAAAGCATATAGATGTACCAGGTCTAGGGCCTTTGATGATCTAACCACCCCCTGGTGTGCTGTCCCCAGCTGCCAAATTATCCCAAACCAGCTCCCACAATCCCTCTCTCCTGACCCCTGTAGTATGGGCTATATATTTAGAGTAGTCTAGGGAGCACGCATGTGGGGTGTACGCAGTCCATAAGCAAAACATCACAAAAGATAAGCATCATGTAAACGGCAGTTATCCATGGCTTAATCAGGGCAGGAATCAGATAACCACACTTTGCTTTCCTTTTAACCATGTGCTTTATTTCTCTCCTCCTGTGTTCCCTTGCCAATCCACATTCACCGCCCCATCCCCCCTCATCACGACTCATACACATCAGCCCATCTATACTTCCCTCTCCCATGTACAGCTCCCAATGCACTCCTTACCTTCTTGAAAAACCTCAGCCCATCTGCCCAAAACACATCACAAAAAAACCTACTTACAATTCCAACAATTACTTGCTCTTTATCTTCCTACTCCTACTGATTTCAGGGGACATCTCCCAACCCTGGTCCACCATCCCCCAACCTCTATCCCTACCCTACCTCATATCGAAACCATAATAATCTTATTAATATTACTTGCACTCCTCATTTCCTTCTTTTAATTTCGCCCTCTGGTTTCCACGGTCTGTATGCAACAAGCTATCTTTCCTGCACAAATACTTTCTGAACAACTCTCTTCTTCTGTTGGCCCTCACCGAAACCTGGATTCAGGATTCTGACATTGTCTCCCCTTCTGCCATTTCCTATGTGGCTTACAGTTCTCCCATTCCCCGAGACCCACAAAAAGACATGGTGGTGGAGTCGGCATACTCCTGTCCCCACAATGCACTTTCCAGGTATCCCCCAATTCCATCACTCTCATTCCCTTTTGAGGTCCAACCATCAGGCTCTTCCGTCCCCTCTCCCTCAGAGTAAGCGGTCATATATCGGCCCTCAGCCTGGCTGCCGCACTTCAGTCCTCAGAACTACCAAACCCTTATTCTGGGAGATTCAACATCCCCATTAACAGCCCTACTTCCACATCTGCAATATCAGCTTCTATCACAACCACTTCTCTAGGCCTCCCAGCTTTCAACCTCTGAGAACACTAGGATGTAAACACCCTTGACCTTGTCTTTGTCCGGCTCTGTTCAAATCTCCCACCTAAATAACTCACCACTTCCACTCTCTGACCACAACATTTCTCCTTCACGCTCACAAATCCTCGACAACCCACACACCCCTACCGACCACACATTCAGAAATCTACAAGCCATTAACCCTCAGACACTTTCTGACTACCCCTTACACTAATCATGTCCCCAATCTCCTCTTTTTCCTGTCCTGATCTGGCTGTTCATCACTACAATGGACACTCTTAAAGCACCCTTGACCAAGGTAGTGCCGCTCGCCCTCAGAACTTCCAAACACACAGTAAAACAGCCCTGGCTCACATTGCAAACTCAACTTCTTCAGCGATGCTCTAGGAGTGCTGAACCTTTGGAGAAAAGCCGCACACCAGAAGACTTCATCCACTTTAAAATTAATGTTAAGAACTTATAACTGTTGTGAATGGACTTGAAAATGAGTTCTGAGCAGAGGCTCCCTCTGGGGTTACAAGCGGTACTGGACTGTCCAGTGAAGATGTGAGGATTGGGAATCAGGTGTTACTGACTGGTCTTATATAAGGGAGTCGCCTTCGCATCAGGGTTGCCGGTGATCAATTGTTCTGGTCTCAATCCTTGATTCCTTTTTCCCTTTTTGTAGCCTGCTGTGTCGTGTCTGCATTCCTGCTAACAGATAGCATTTTCTTTTTTTTGTTTTTGTGCTTGATTTTTGCATTTTGTCCTGCACTTCTGTGGGGCCTTCAGGGTCCCCTCCGGGGCTTTTGCCCTCTCAGTTTAGTTCAGCCACTGATGTTTGTACATTTGCTTTTTCCAGTTTTGTCATGGCTGCTGTTTTGATTTTGTTACACCAGAGAACTAATTTAGGTGGTAGAGGTGTGTGAATCTCAGGTGTTTTTGAAATTATAGAGTTGGTGCTTTTCAGGGTTTTTTGGGATTGAAGTAGTGCCCTTCCTATCCTTTTCTTTTTAGGTAGTTTGGGCCCCAACGTTTGCTCATACTATTTTCGTCTGTGTCAGTATTTCTTCTTGTCTAACGCAATTACATGTTTGGGGGCTTTCTATGTTCTTTGGGGATCTGCTCCGGGGCAGATAGCTTTCCTCTTTCTATCTTTAGGTTGTGTTAGTTTCTCAGGCTGTGACGAGGCGTCTAGACCAACGTAGGAACCCTCCACGGCTGCCTCTAGTTGTGGTGGTTAGTCAGGGTACTGCAATCTCATAGATTCCAACTGCTCTGGTGTATTGCCTTTTTTTACCTGCACTCCTCAGCTACCGAAACATTACAGATATCACCGGCCTAATAAATTGAAAATTTATGGTACTCACAGAAGGGAAAAAATATTGTAAAAAGAAAAAAGGTTGTCAGAGTTGTCAGAGTTATTTTTCTGTTTGTTGCATTTTTTTTTTTTTTCCTCTGTATCTCTGGGTGTGGGGAGGATTTTTTCTCTCTCAATGGAGTTTGCACAGTTGTCTGGCCGTGTGGATCACTTGCCACTGAGGTTCGGAGTATTGCATACTATCTTGCTAGGTTGCCTTGTGGAACCTAGGATTCCCATGCCAGATTTGTTTTTGGGGGATCGAGCCAAGTTTCTGAATTTCAAAAAATTGTAAATTGTTTTTTGCCTTAAAATTTAATCCTCAGGGAACGCAGCGCAGCAGGTTCAAATTGTCATCTCTCCCTGCGCGGCGATCCTCAGGATTGGGCTTTTCCCTGACCTGGGGATCCTGTTTTGAGTGTGTTGATGCATTTTTTCAGGGCTTGGGATTATTGTACGATGAGCCTAATGTCACTGATCAAGCTGAAAAAGCCTTGTTGGCATTAAATCAGGGGCTTGATGACGCTGAGTTATACTGTCAGAGATTCCGTAGGTGGGCAGTCCTGACCAAATGGAATGACGACGCTTTTGGCAGCCCTTTTTTCGGAAGGGTCTGTCAGATAATGTAAAGGATGTTATGGTGGGATTCCCTGTCCCCTCTGGTCTCAATGATTCTATGTCATTAGCGATTCCAATTGACAGACGTTTGCGTGAGCGGAGAATATGCGTGGAATAGTGTTGCCTTGTGAACTGCTTCTGAATCCATGCAGTGTGATAAGTGGTTTTCTGGGGCACAGCGTCATGAGTTTCGAAAGCGCAATGGGTTATGTTTCTACCGTGGGTGATGCCTCTCATGCTATTTCAGTCTGCCCTAAGCGGGAAGACTTTTTGCACGCTCATTGTCTTGGGTATTGTTCAGACTAAGTTTTTATTAACTGTTACTCTGATATGCTCTCTGTCCTCATTTTCTGCTCAGGCTTTCGTTTGATTGGGAGCAGCTATTAACCGATGGATTTTGATTTTGCTAAACGTTGTGGGTTTCCCTTGATACCCCGACAGAAGTCTATTCCCCTACTGGGGATCGATTCTACCCTTTGGCTGGAATAAACCTCAGTTCTCTACTACAGGTGATAATGAGGGTTGAACCTGATCATCAGGAGAGCTGCAAATTTTGGTTCTGTAAATCTGCATGACATTATCGTGCTTGGTTTCCCTTGGTTACAGTCTCTAATCCTGTTTTGGATTGGAAATCGTGTCTGAAACCAGTTGGGGCTGCCAATGTGTAATACCAACACTACCGGTTTTTTCTGCCTCCCCCCAGGCTCAGGATGTTCCTGACTTTTGATTTGATTTTTCTGATGTGTTTAGCGAAGTAAAATCTGCTCTTGCCTCCCCATAGGAGCTATGACTGCGCTATTGAATTAGTGCCTGGTAGTAAATTCCCTAAGGTCGCCTTTTTAACTTTCTGTACCTGAACATGACGCTATGCGGTCTTATATCAAGGAATCATTGGAAAGGGTCATATCAACCATCCCTTCCCCATTAGGTGCCGGTTTTTTTCTTGTGGCCAAAAAGGATGGTTCATTAAGCCGTGTATTGATTGTCTTTTGAACAATATTACTGTGAAATATCAATACCGTTACCCTTGATTTCTGACCTGTTTTCCAGGGTGAAAAACGCTACTTGGTTTTACCAAGCTTGACCTCAGGGGGCATATAACCTTATTCGCATTAAGCACGGGGATGAATGGGAAGACGGCCATTTAATACCCCTGAGGGGCATTTTGAGTACCTTGTGATGCCCTTTGGGCTCACTAATCTCCTTCTGTCTTCCAGTCCTTCATGAATGACATTTTCAGGGATTTTGTGGATAAATTTCTGATTGTTTATTTGGATGATATCTGATTTTTTCCAATGACTGGGCTCTCATGTGAACATGTTCGAACTGTATTCCAGATTTTGAGAGAGAATGCTCGTATGTGAAGGGATCAAAGTGTCTTTTTGGCGTACAGAGGATCTCATTTTTGGGATTCATTTTGTCCCCATCTGTTATTGAAATGGACCGGTCGAGGTTCAGGCCATCTGTGATTGGGTCCAACCTACTTCTTTAAAGGCTCTTCAAAGATTTTTGGGTTTTGCCAATTTTTATCGTAAATTTTTGGTAATTTCTCGGTTATTGTTAAACCATTAACTATTTGACAAAAAGGGTTCTGATGTGGGTGAATTGGCCTCCTGAGGCAGTCTCTGCATTTCAGGAACTTAAGCAGAGATTCACTTCTGTCCTGTTCTACGGCAGCCTGAGGTTTCTCTGCCATTTCAGGTGGAGGTTGATGCCCTGAAATTGGGGCAGGTGCCGTTTTGTCCCAAGAGATCCAAAGACCTCTAAAATTAACCCTTGTGCCTTTTTTCTCGAAAATTTTCTCCTACTGAACTAATTATGAGTGGGTAATCGGGAGTTATTGGCCATGAATGGGCTTTTGAAGAGTGGAGACATTGGCTGGAGGGACCAAAACATCAGGTGGTGGTCCTTTCGGACCATAAGAATCTGGTTTATTGGAATCTGCCAAGCGACTTAATCCTAACAAGGCAGGTGGGCCTTTTTTTTTATCACACGTTTTAATTTGTGGTTTCCTTTCTTCCTGGCACTAAGAATGTTAAGGCGGATGCCCTCTCGAGGAGTTTCCTTGCGGACTCTCCGAGTTATCTGATTCTTTGTTATTTTGAAAGAAGGTGTAGTTCTTTCCGCCATCTCGCCCAATTTAGATGGTTCTGGAGGGGTGTCAGAGGATAGGCGAGCGCTGCCTGTTGGGAAATTGTTTGTCCGGAAAGTGGAAAAGAAGTGTGATGTCTGAGATTCATTGTTTCGCGTTGGCCGGTCATCCCGGAATTTTTGGTACAGAGACTTGGTTAGTCGGTCCTTTTGGTGGCCTACCTTGTCTCGTGATGTCAGGAATTTGTGCAGTCTGCGGGACTTGCTCTCGCTCCAAGCCTTGCTCTGCTCAGTGGTTTGTTGATGCCATTGCTGTGCCCAAGAGACCATGGACCCATATCTCTATGGATTTCATTTCCGCCTCTCCCTGTTTCTCAGGGAGAATGACCGTCATCTGGGTGATTTGTGATAGGTTTTCCAAGATTGATACATCTTGTGCCATTACTAAGTTGCCTTCCTCCTCTGAATTGGTGCCTTTGTTCCTTCAGCACGTGGTTCGTTTACACGGCATTTCCTGAGAACTTTGTGTCTGACAGAGGAGTCCAGTTTGTTTCCAGATTTTGGAGGACCTTTTGTTCTAAACTTGGTGTTCAATTGTCTTTCTCCTCGGCGTTTAATCCTCAGACCAATGGTCAAAACTGAGAGAACAAACCAACATTGGAGACTTATCTAAGATGCTTTGTGTCTGCTGATCAGGATGACTGGGTCTCTTTTTTGCCTTTGGCTGAGTTGCTCTTAATAATAGGGCTAGCTCTGCCACTTTGATGTCTCCATTTTCTGTAATTCTGGCTTTCACTTTCGATTTTCTTCAGGACAGACGGAGGCTTCTGTCTGTCCAGGTGTTGACTCTGTTGTGGAGCGTATGCAACAGATTTGGGACCAGGTAGTGGAGAGGTTGTCCCTCTCTCAGGAGAGGGCCAGCGGTTTGCTAACCGGCATAGGACTGATGGTCCTTGGTTTTAAAGTGGGGGACTTGGTCTGGTTGTCCTCAAAAAATATTCCTATGAGAGTGGCATCTCCTAAATTTAAGCCTAGGTTCATTGGACCTTATAAGATCATGGAGATTCTTAATCCTGTTTCTTTCCGTTTGCTTCTTCCAGGGACATTTAAGATCCATAAACGTGTTCCACAAGTCCTTGTTGAAGAGGTTTGTTGAGCCAGTGGTTCCTACTGCTTTGCCTCCTGACCCTGTTCTGGTTGAGGGCAATATGGGTTTGTGGTTGAGAAAATATTGAATTCTCTTTTTCTAGACGGAAACTCAGTATTTGGTTAATGGAGAGGTTATGGTCAGGAAGACAATTCTTGGGTGTTTGCTTCGGACATCCATGCTAGGAGACTCATCCGTGCGTATCATAGAACTCATCCTGACCGACCTGGTTGCTCATGAGGGTTCGGTGACCCCTCCTCAGGGGGGGTACTGTTGTGAATGGACTTGAAATGAGTTCTGAGCAGAGGCTCCCTCTGGTGGTAAAACGGTACTGGACTTCCAGTGAAGATTGTGAGGATTGGGAATCAGGTGTTACTGACTGGTCTTATATAGGGAGTCGCCTTTCCATCAGGGTTGCCGGTGATCAATTTTCTGGTCTCAATCCTTGATTCCTGTTTCCTTTGTAGCCTGCTGTGTCGTGTCTGCATTCCCCGCTAACAGATAAGACATTTCTTCTTTTTGTTTTGTGCTTGATTTTTGCATTTTGTCCTGCACTTCTGTGGGGGCCTTCAGGGTCCCCTCCGGGGCTTTTGCCTCTCAGTTTAGTTCAGCCAATGATGTTTTACATTTGCTTTTTCCAGTTTTTTCAGTGGCTGCTGTTTTGATTTTGTTGCACCAGAGAACTAATTTAGGTGGTAGAGGTCGTGTGATCTCAGGTGTTTTTGAAATTAGTAGAGTTGGTGCTTTTCAGGGTTTTTTGGGATTGCAGTAATGCCCTTTCCTATCCTTTTCTATTTAGGTAGTTTGGGCCCCAACGTTTTGCTCATACTATTTCTGTCTGTGTCAGTATTTCTTCTTGTCTAACCGCCATTACATGTTTGGGGGCTTTCTATGTTCTTTGGGATCTGCTCCGGGGCAGATAGCTTTCCTCTTTCTATCTTTAGGTGTAGTTAGTTTCTCAGGCTGTGACGAGGCGTCTAGGCCAACGTAGGAACGCTCCACGGCTGCCTCTAGTTGTGGTGGTTAGTCAGGGTCTGCAATCTCATAGATTCCAACTGCTCTGGTGTATTGCCTTTTTTACCTGCAACTCCTCAGCTACCGAAACTAACATATAACGCTGCCCTTCACCTCGCCAAACAGACCTACTTCACAACCTGATCTCCTCACTAGCCAACAACCCAAGAAACTTTTTGACACTTTTCACTCCCTCCTCAGGCCAAAAAGCACAAGCCCTATCACAGACATTTGTGCTGACGACCTGGCCTCCCACTTTATAAAAAAAAAGATACTATCCGTCAGGAAATCTGCTCTCAACCACCAAGTGCTGGTGACATCCCATCCCTCCCTGCATTTCCCCTGGCTCACTTTCCACATTTGATCCCATCACGAAGAAGAAGTCTCCAGACTCCTCTCTTCCTCTCTCCGACTACATGCGCGACCGACCCATTCCCTCACATCTCCTCCAGTCTCTCTCTCCAGTTGTCACAACTCACCTAACTACTATCTTTAATCTCTCACTCTCCTCTGGCATTTTCCCATCCTCCTTCAAACACTCCATCGTTACTACATTACTAAAGAAACCCACTCTGACCATTCCTGCACAAACAACTACAGACCGGTCTCCATCTCCCCTTCATCTCTAAACTTTGGGAGCACCTAGTCTACTCCCGCCTTACCCGTTACCTCTCCACTCCCTTCTAGACCCTTCACAGTAAGGCTTTTTTCCGCCCCCCTACATTCGACTGAAAACAGCACTCACAAAGTGACCAATGACCTTCTGACAGCAAAACGTAACGGTGACCACTCTGCTCATTCTTCTAGACCTTTCTGCTGCTTTCGACACAGTTGGACCACCGTCTCCTACTGTCTAGGCTCCAGTCACTAGTATTAAGGACACTGCTCTCTCCTGGCTCTCTTCCTATCTTTCTGACCGCTCCTTCAGTGTTTTCGTTCTCTGGCTCCACATCATCTCCTCTTCCTCTCACTGTCGGGGTACCCCAGGGCTCGTCCTTGGCCCCTTCTCTTCTCTTTCTACACGGCCCAATTGGACAGACCTCAGCAGATTTGGCTTTCAGTACCATCTTTTGCTGATGACACACAACTATACACGTCATCCCCAACCTTACCCCGCTGTCTACAAATGCCAGTGACTGTCTTGTCCGCATCTCCAACATCATGTCTGCTCTCATCTGAAATCAACCTCTCCAAAATGAACTTCTTCTGCTCCCGCCGTCTACTAACCTCCCTAAATTTGACATTTCCCTCCTCCGTGGGCGGCACCATAATAACAACCTAGGCAGCAGGCTCACTGCTGGGTGTATGTTTGACACCAATCTCTCCACACCTCCATTTACAATCTCTTGCCCGCTCTTGTCGCCTACACCTAAAGAACAACATCTAGAATCCGCCCTTTTCTCATCATAGGAAAAACAAAAACCCTCACTGTAGCATTGATCCACTCCCGCCTGGACTACTGCAACGCTCTATACTTGGGCCTCCCCATTACTCGACTATCCCCTCTCCAGTCTTCCTTAATGCAGCAGCAGGTCATCCATCTGGCTAATCGGTACTCGGATGCGTCCACTCTTCGCCAGTCGTTACACTGGCTGCCCCATTCATTTTAGGATCCAATTCAAAGTACTTGTTCTCATCCACAGATCTCTCCACATTGCAGCACCCCTCTACATCTCCTCCCTCATTTCTATCTATCGGCCTAACCGACCTGCAGCGCTCTGCAAATGACTTTCAACTAAACTCTGCACTAATCCGTACCTCCCACTCTCGACTCCAAGACTTCTCCAGCAATGTGCCAATCACTGGAATACTCTACCCCAAGAAATTAGGGACTATCCACAATTTGCATTGGTTCAGGCATCCCTCAAAAACACATTTGTTCAGAGCGGCCTTTCACGTTCACTAATCAAAGTCATTCTATGTGTAAGTGTGTGTGTGTAGCCCATTCACTATCTCCATCCATCCTCACTCCCTCAAGATGGCTGGACCATCATTGTAAATACACCATTGTATTACACCCTGTACTTTGTATTCCCCCACCTCATTGTAGATTGTAAGCCTCACGAGCAGGGTTCATCTTGTTTTGCTGTTATTATTGTATTGTTAAAGTTGTTACTTATGACTTGTGTTTTGAAACTGTTAAACTGTAAAGCGCTGCAGAATATGTTGGCGCTATATAAATAAAGATTATTATTATTATTATTTTGGCCTCTTGGGCACAGGCAATGGATTAACAATCCACTAGAGCGAGAGCAAGGTTTGGACCGAGAACAAGTCCCACAGGACTGCACAAAGTTCCTTTACGTCACGAGATTAAAGTAGGCCACCAAAAGGACCGACTCACCAAATCTTTAGTACCAAAAAATACCGGGATGAGCAACCAACGCAAGAATGGACTTCAGACATAACTTTTTCTCTCCATTGGTCTGGGACATACGTTCCCCGCAGGGCAACGTTCAGGTTTATCCAACTGAAAATTGTTCCAGGGCCAATCTCAAATCGGGTGAGATAGCGGGAAGAACGAACACCCTCCTTCAGAATGGCTGTAGGCTCAATCACATCAATAGATCTGCAAGGAAACTCCTAGAGAGGGCATCCGCCTTAACATTCTTAGTACCGGGAGGAGGAGACCACAAAGTTAAAACGCGTGAAAAAACAAGGCCCACCTGCCTGTCTGGAATTCAATCGCTTGGCTGATTCGAGATTAGATCAAGTTTTTGTAGTCAGTGAGGACCACAACTTGATGTTTGGCTCCCTCCAACCAATGTCTCCACTCTTCGAACGCCCACTTCATAGCCAATAATTCCCGATTCCCCACATCATAATTACGTTCAGCTGGGAAAAAACTTTCGGGAAGAAGGCACAAGGGTTAATCTTGAGGTTACAGGATCCCTTTGGGACAAAATGGCTCCTGCACCAATCTCAGAAGCATCTATCTCCACCTGAAAATGGTAGAGAAACATCAGGTTGCCGTAGAACAGGGAGAAAGTGAATCTCCGCTTGAGCTCCTGAAACACATAAACTGCCTCAGGAGACCAATTCACACATCAGAACCCTTTTTGGTCAAATCAGTCGTGGTTTCACAATACCAGAGAAATTACTTATAATTTACGGTAGAAATTAGCAAAACCCAAAAATCTCTGAAGAGCCTTCAATGAAGTGGCTGAACCTAATCACAAATGGCCTGACCTTGATCGGGTCCATTTCAATAGCAGACAGAGACAAAATGAACCCCAAAAAAAACGAACCTTCTGTACGCCAAAGAGACATTTTGATCCCTTAACATACAAAGCATTCTCTCTCAAAATCCGGAATACCATCCGAACATGTTCCACATGGAATACCAGTCATTGGAAAATATCAAAATATCGTCCAAATAAACAATCAAAACTTATCCACCAAATCCCGGTAAATATCGTTCATGAAAGACTGGAAGACGGAAGGGGCATTAGTGAGCCCAAAAGGCATCACTAGGTACTCAAAATGCCCCTCGGGCATAAAACGCCGTCTTCCATTCATCTCGGTGCTTGATTGTGAATAAGTTTTTACGCCCCCCTAAGGTCAAGCTTGGTAAACCAACTGGCACCATTCACTCAGAAAAATAAATCAGAAATCAGGGGTAACGGATACTGATATTTAACAGTGATCTAATTAAGGAGACGATAGTCAATACATGGCCTCAATGAATCATCCTTTTTGGCCACAAAGAAAAAGCCGGCGCCCAAGGGTGTAGAGGATGGTCTGATATACCCTTCTCCAAAGATTCTTTGATTAAGATCGCATACCATCATGCTCGGGTACCGATAAATTGAAGAGCCGACCCTTGGGAAAATTTACAAACCGGGTACCAACTCAATCGCGCAATCATAACTCCTATGAGGAGAGTAAGGACGTACACTTACTCTCATTAAACACATAAGAAAAATCAACCAAATAGTCAGGGACATCTTGAGACTGTAGGGAGGTAGAAAAAAAACAGGAGTGTCACTACGAACACATTGACAACCCCAACTGACCACAGACACAGACTTCCAATCCAAAACAAGATTATGAGTCTGTAACCAAGGAAAACCCAGTACAATAATGTCATGTAAATTATGTAACACCAAAAATTTGCAATTCTCTTGGGGTCCGGGTCAACCCGCATTATCACCTGGGTCGAAAACTGGGGTTTATTCTCCACCAAAGGGTGAGAATCAATACCCAGCAAAGGAATTGACCTCCGCAGGGGGTACCATGGGAAAACCACAATGTTTGGCAAAATCAAAATCATCAGGTTTAGAGCTGCTCCTGAATCAACAAATGCTTGAGTCGAAAATGTGGACACGGAGCAAATCAGGAAACAGTCAAAAGAAATTTAGTCTGAACATTACCCAAAACAACTGAGAGCGGAAACGTCTTCCCCGCTTAGGGCAGACGGAATAGTATGAGAAGCGTCTCCACAATAGAAGCACAACTTATACGCTTTCGAAACTCTCGACGCTGAGCCCCAGAAACCACTCCATCACACTGCATGGGCTCAGGGGCTGGCTCGCAAGGCATCACCACCTCTCGCATATTTCTACTCTCACGTAAACGTCTGTCAATTTGAATAGCTAATGACATAGGGTCATTGAGGCCAGAGGGAACAGGAAATCCCACCATAACTTCCTTTACAGTCTCTGCCAGACCCTTCCGAAAAAGAGCTGCCAGGGCATCGTCATTCCATTTAGTAAGGACTGCCCACTTTCGGAATTTCTGATAATATAGCTTTGCAGCTTCCAGACCCTGATTCAATGCCAACAAGGTTTTCTCAGCTTGATCAGTAACATTAGGTTCATCATACAACAACCCCAGAGCCTGAAAAAAAACACATCAACATCAGTCAAAACAGGATCCCCAGGTGTCAGGGGAAAATGCCCAATCCTGAGGGTCGCCACGCAACAGGGAGATGACAATTTGAACTGCTGTGCTGCGTTCCCGGGACTTAGGTTTCATGGCAAAAAACAACTTACAGTTATTTTTAAAATTCAAAAATTTAGACTGACCCCCAAAAAATAAATCCGGAGTAGGGATTCTTAGGTTCTACAGCAGAGAGTGAGGAGTGAGATAGACAGAAATACTCCGAACTTCAGCAGCAAGCTGCTCCACACAATCAGACAAATGCTTGATTTCCATTGCAAGAAAAAGTCCTCCTACAGCCCCCAGAGATAAAGAGAAAAAAAATACACACACACAAAAAAAAAAATTCTGACTACTTTTTTTTTTTTTTTTACTACTTTTCCCTTCTGTTGAGTACCATAGAATTTTCAGTAAGGCCGGTGATTCTGTTATGAATTGGGTAGCTGAGGAGGACAGGAGCAAAAAACAGCCAAGGCAGCCGAACACCAGAGAGGTTGGGAACTATGGGTTGCAGATCCCTAAAACTAATCGCACAACTAGAAGCAGCCGTGGGACGTACCTACAGTGACCTAGACGCCTCGGCAAAGCGGAGAGCTAGCTACACCTAAAGATAGAAACAGGAAAGCTAACTCCCCAGAGTAGAGCCCCAAAGGAATAGGTAGCCCCCACACATATAATGGCGGGTTAGACAAGACAAAATACAAACGAAGGCAGGAAATAGAGTGAGCAAACGCTGGGGCCAAACACTGCCTAGATAGGACAGGACAGAATACTATCTGCAACCCAGCAAAACCCTAGAAAAACTTCCAACACTTCTGATTTCAAAAATGCTGAGATCACACGATCTCGCCACCCGCTAAATCAGATCTCCGGTGTGAACAAGCGGCTAACCGCAGCCACTCAAATAGCAGGGACAGAGCAATGGAACAAATAAACAGTGGCTACTGAAAAACAGAGAGTAGCACAGGCCCCTGGAGGGGAACCGGCTAACCTCCCACAAAAGTGCAGACAAAAAATGGAAATAGCAAACACGATAGAAACAAGCAGAAAATATCTTATTTGAAAGTAGCAGACGAAGGCAAGACACCAGCTGACTTCCAAATGAACCAGGAAACAACAATTGATCACCGGCGAGGATCATGGGAAGGCAGCTCACTTATATCAGCCCAGTCCGTCTCTCCTGATTGCCAGTCATCGCTCGCAGGTGATGGACTTCTACTATTCAACACTGGTTCAATACCCTCAGCAACCACCAGAGGGAGCCCCAACTCAGAAGTCATTTCCAACATTCTCACAACAGTCTACCCACTATCACGGACGGACGCGGCATAGCTTGCCTAGCTAGCCTACGCTCCCACGCCGCCAGGCCATGACGACGTAGGACGTGCGTCCCAAGTGGTAATGGAATGTGGACCCACTGGACCACAGGGGGGAACCTGGGCTTACCTGGACTAAGGAAGGGCAGCGACTGGGGTCTGTGGCAGCTGAGCATGTGGGCAAGGTGGTGACATGCAGGATTAGATGACACCGCACAACTTCAGGTATGAAGAAACATAAAGTTTACTAAACAACGTCACATATAGAAAAACAAGACATGACAATGCTAGGCTCTGGCTTTCGCATTTCAAGGAAGGGTGAACCTCACAGATCAGCAGACGTCAGACGATGGCTAGAGGCCATCATGGGTTGATGCAGTCCAGGGTCATCTGGCACGGGTATATCAGGAGAACCTCTCTCTCAGACCTCAGTCGTAATGCAGGCTCAGCAGGAGAACATCAGACACTGACCTCGGACAGACGTCATCACAGGATGGACCCCAGGGAACCCTCAGGACATCGAGACACAGGCAAAACACGGACAGCAAGGATCCAGAACACCGACATAGCAGCTCAGGACATCGGCTGGTCAGATCCAGGACTCACAGGCAGAGCCTTCATGAGGAAACAAGACTGGAGACTCCCCAGGAACACGGTGGCTGAGCCCTTACAGGAACACGAGTAGACTGGAGACTCCCCAGAAACAAGGAGGAGGAGCCCATCCAGGGACATTAGTGGGACCGACTCTGGAACACCAGTTGGACTAAAGACTGGATATCAAGACACCGGCTGAACACAGGGACCCAGGCAAGACATGGACAGCACAGGTCCAGGAGCATCGGCATGGCAGCTCAGTACATTGGCTGGTCAGATCCAGGACTCACAGGCAGAGCCATCACCAAGAAACAAGACTGGAGACTCCCCAGAAACACGGAGGGGGAGCCCTTCCAGGACACGAGTGGGACCGACTGGAGCACTGGCTGGACCACCAGGACCACGGATTGGATATCTGGACAAAGGCAAAACATCTTGACTCCAGACTATAGACATGGCTCCAGGCAGAGAACATCAGGACACAGGCAGGACATCAGAGACACCGGCAGGACTTCAGGGACACCGGCAGGACTTCAGGGACACCGGCAGGATATCGAGCAGCAGTCATTCAGCTCCAGGCACCAGACAGCGGTCGTCAGCATACAGGCATCAGGCAGCGGTCGCCAGGATCTGGAAATCTGACATGACCTTCAAAGGAACTCAAGCGGTATGGTGCAAGCACCACAGGCTAGGACCAGAAAGTCACTGGGTACATAGTTCAAGACACAGAAGGAATTCAAGAATATCACAGCAGGAATCCACATTCAAGGCAAGGACTTTGGTACCAACACAGACAGGACGGGTCCAGGGACTAAGACTTCAGCTTTCCTAGACCTGATAGCAGGCAGAACAGGAGCTGAAGACCAGGCAGACCAGGAGCAACATGGAGGACCAAAGAGCATGGCTAGGTTCAGAAACCTAATGAGAAGCTCTGGCTATGCCCAACAGGGAAGTGGAACTTAAATTAGGAGCTGCCCCTCAGCAATAGGCTGGGGACAGCAATTCAAGCGCACACACTGCCCTTAATAAAAGCAGGGAAGGTGTGGCCGAACGCACCCTAAGCACAAACAGAAACCAGTACATCATAGCCAGCACAGGAACTGATATATAGAAAGAGACTAAGCACTCATCTTATGATACGAGGAAGATATTTAATGGTAGTTTATCCATAAAACTACCATTAAATATCTTCCTCGTATCATAATATGAGTGCTTAGTCTCTTTCTATATATATTCTTGGTGTGGGAACCTAGACTTCAAGCACCATTACTCTATAAGTTGTGCTCACGATTTCCTCAGCACAGGAACTGAGGCAAAGGGCACCTGACAACGACTGCAAGCCTGGACACGTGGAAAGTCATGCACCAGCTGCAGAGGACCTCACAACTGCGGATAGTTTCCACAGTGGCAGCCAGGGACCGCACACGCGGAGAGTCGTGCAGTGGAGCCATGACTCTACAACTCTACAACATATGTACGGCAACACAGCAGAGCAGGGAACTGAGCAGCATCCATACAGATAACAGACAACAGTATCCCAGCTGGTTAGGGGGAAGGAGCAAAGGGTAAGAGCGCAGACATGCAGAGTAACGCCTGGGAAACAAGGCACAAACACACCGGCGTTACACCCGCCCTGCTTCTGCCAAAGAACTATGACCATCTTCTTTCTAATGTCACAGTACCACTTTCTTGTGTGCTACACCAATACTTTTCCTTGGACTTTTAGGATAACAATTAGTGATGAGCTAACATACACGGATAAGGTGTTATCAGAGCATGCTCAGGTGCTAACCGAGTGTCTTCGGTGTGCTCGAATAAGATGTTCGAGTCACCGCACCTGCATGTTTTGCGGTTGCTTGACAGCTGCAATGCTTGCAGGGATTGCCTAACATCACCTTGTCAGAGCACGATCGCTCATCACTAATAACAATCACAACTTGCTCATCTTTTCCAGGTTTCTCTTTTAAAAAAATCAATGTTGGCACACATACTTGCTTCTAGAGATAAGGAAATAAATTTGAGTGTAATGAAATTCTACTCAAATTTTACAAAACTCTGCATTCACCAGTATGCAGACTTTATGTAATTCACTTCTTTATAGATTCAAGAAAATATTGGCCTCCATTTTTCTGAACCATGAAAGCCATCAGATTGTTAGAAAATAAAAAAAACTTGTATTCTCCTCTCCAGCCCCCCACTATTCAATACCACTTGTCCTTTTCTCATTCCATCTTCGAATCAATATTGGTGGCTTTTTGATTTGCTGTGCCCGGGAGGATTCAACGGCGATCCAAAGATGTGACAGGGACTGGACATTACATTCACTGCGAATAACTTCTCCGCAAATTGAGTTGCTGGAGGTGGGAGGGTGAATCCTGAGAACAGACAAATTTGAATTTTGCCTGATCCGCTTATCTCTACTTGTTCATCCATCAAAATTTATATTTATTTATTTTACTCACTTATATAGCGCCATTAATTTCACAGCGCTTTACAGACATTATCGGAACTGTGCCCATTAGGGCTCACAATCTAGATTCCCTATTAGTATGTCTTTGGAGTGTGGGAGAAAACCAGAGAACCCGGAGGAAACCCACGCAAACAAAGGGAGAACATACAAACAGATGTTGTCCTTGGGATTTATCAACATTATAGAAACTTGGTTGGTCAGATAGATAAAACTAGCACCTTTTATTTACTTATTTTACTCACTTATGTAGCACCATTAATCCAACAGCGCTTTACTTTGATATCAAAAGGACGCAAAACTAAATTTACAAGCACCTCTTGGCAAAATGAAATACATGTGCAGGTGCAAGGCCAGAGTGAAACTCCCCAAGTGAAAGTGTTCTGGTTGGCAAACTATGATTTAATGAGGGGTTTCAGAGAAGGGTGTGTATTCATGCATAGCACACATGGAAGGGTGTGTTTTAATATTGTGATATTTGAATTTCAAGTTCAATTTTAATTAATATTGATTAAACATAGAGACATGATATTACTACACTGCTGACACTAAAAAAGATTAGTGGCAGGAAGTAGACCTTTATATCAATCACTGCTAAGTATAAAATAAATGATTTATTCCTAATACAAAGAGATAATTTCTAAGAAAAAAAAATACTACAAATTATTTCATGTGAACCGAACGATTGTTAATAAGATGTTTATGAGGATATAGAGTATCTGAATAAAAACAAAGACAGAAACATAATGATTAAACATGTCCGCTTAGAATATTGGGCACCAAATATATCGGCTGATGACTATGCATCTTTGGCCGGCGTCAGACACAACTACAAAAAATCGGACCGTTTTAGTCGGTCGATTATCGGAACAAAATGCAAACATCACACATCCGCCTGGCATCCGATTTTCCTTCAAAGATGCGATTTAGTCGCATGTGTGTGTACCTTGTAACATCCGATTTTCATCCGACTTGCGAGAATTTCTCGCAGGCTTGCAAAACTGACATATAATGGATCCAAAAGAATAGTATTTAAATCACAAAAGAAAGAGTAGATATATATACATAGAAACATATATATATATATATATATATATATATATATATATATACATGTCATTGTGACATATATATATAACATATATTTATAGTTCTTACACTTCTACATACTGTAATAGCCGCTAATTCAATTGCCGGCTTTTGTGAAATCACAGAAGCCGACATGAAATGATACATTGTTTAGACACAGTTAACCATGTCATTTCCTGTATTTTGATATATGGTTTGAACTTACAATTACATAAGTTATGTGTGCCAAATTTCAGACATGTAGGGGTTAATTAAAGGTGTAAATTCGTTGAAAAAAAATGCGTGGGCTCCCGCTGTAATTTTCTCCACCAGACAGACAAAGCAAGCGAGTGGGGGCAGATAATAATAGCCTAGGGAGGGTACATTTTTTTTTTGTGCCCCCCCTGGCTACTAACATCTGCCCCCAGACACCCCAGAAAGGGCAAATCTATAATTAGATTTGCCCTTTCTGGCACTTTGCCCGTCTATTCCCATTGCCCTGTAGCGGTGGCGAATGGGTTAATAAGGGGTTACAGCCACCTTGCAATTGAAAGGTCACTGTAAGCCAGGTTAATAATTGAGAGCTGTCAATTAGACAACTATCAATTATTAATCCTATTGTATGAAAGAAAAATCAAACACACACACTTTAATAAAAAAGAAGTTTAATGAAATAATCACACAGTTTTTGACCATATTTTTATTTTCCTGCTAAAACCATTTCCTGTAATAAAAAGAAAATAAAAAAGCAAAATTATTCTTACCAATCCGATGTACAGTCAGGTCCCACGGTGTAATCCATCAGAAAGGGTTAACAGGTTAGAGCTCGCAGGGAGCTAATGCTGTCTGCTGACTCTTACCCCCCGAATGAATAACTTACTCTCCCAGCGAAAGGAGAGGAAGAGATGAATGAATGAAGCTTAATTGATTTATTGCCACTTTCACTTGAGTGACCTGACCTAAGGTGAAAGTGGGATACAATCAATTAAGCTTCATTCATTAATCACATCCTCTCCTGTCGGCAGGGATAAGCTCATTCATTCAGGAGCTATCAGCTGAGCACGCAGCATTAGTTGCGCTGCCTAGCTGATTGCTAGTTAACCCTTTGTGAAGGATTACATCGTGGGACGTGACAGATCGTCAGATAGGTAAGAATAATGTTGTTTTATTATTTTATATTAGTAGTAGTATAGGTACACCAGTATTCGTCAAACTCAATTTGACAGGTCGACACGCCCCCTATCATTTTATCTGTCTCTCTGGGATTTGATGTGGCTGGACTTTGATCAGGCTGGGAAATCTGAGCTTTGATCAGACTGGGAAATCTGAGCTGGTGGATCTGTGAATTTCAATCAAAGTGATTCATGAATTAAAGAGGGATCTTGATTTCTACTTTATTTGAAGGGCAATTTAATTTGAAGTATCACCTTATAACACATTTGGAATTATGACTCTCATCTTATAGTTTTATTCAGTGTTTATATATATATTTTTACCTGCCATTGTATCTACACTTATATCAGGACTGAGGAGAATGTAATGACATGGGGTTAGGAATTTCCAACCTAGTTTATCTCAGCAATTCAATGTATACTAAGAAGAATCTTGCCATGGTTTGTTAGAGATCGGTAACTTATTACCAAGCTGTGTGTACAAGGCTTGGGGGTGTGTTAGAAGTCTAAATATTTTTCTATCTAGTGGTTAACATGGTACAAATTAGCCAAATGCAGACAGGTATGAACTACATTCAAATCAATATATAATAGTGCACATCTCCTATATTTATATGTTATAGCGATAATAGACTAATCCGGGGCTAAACAATAATAACCTCCATATATTTGTACCTATATATGCAATCTATGTAACTCACAATATCCCCACAATAGGCAGACTTTATATGCACTATATATAGGATTATAAGTATCTCAATGAATCAGGTATATCAATAAAGTAACTTCTCCATCACAGTTGCTAATATAATGATGTTAGCATGCGAGTGCAGAGCTCACAATACATACTGTGCGTGCATATGAAGTCAATTAGCACATCCATAGAGGAGCTATATTAAAAAAAGCAACGCCATAGATGTGAGATCATACCTGAATGCTGCTTGGCACCCTTGTGTATAGCCCTCATTTCTAACAGTGTTTTTCACAGATAGATCACTTATTAAGCCAGGAGTAAACAAGTGATTGTTTCATGCGAGAATACAGGCATAGGATGGTCGCTTTTTTCAAGAAAACTGTCCCGACAGTTCATCCCTATAGTGTAGTTTAATGTATGGGTGTGTGCAAGTCATATCTGTGTAATGCTAGTCTGTAATTAAAAATAAAACTTTTCACAAATTTTTAAATACCTGTGTTTCGGACCATTATGACGTACCAGAATTTTTTGTGTATTAAAGAGGGGAGAAACTTTTAACTACATCAGTAAATATATAAGAAGTTTTACTCACTTCTAGCAGGATCTGTATAAAAGTAAATGTATGTAAAAGATAGTCTTTTTTCTAGCCGGCCATTAAATCCCTGCATAGGATGGGGCCATTACTTAGAATTTGTTATTTTGGGACTATTTTTAACTGTTTCAATGTGAGGATACAGGCAAGGATGGGGTCATTACTTAGAATTTGTTATTTTGGGAGTATTTTTTAACTGTTTCATGTGAGAATACATGGATAGGATGGGGTCATTACTTAGTGTGTACTATTTATGTACAAAGATGATTTCGGAAAATATATGTTTCCAAAGTTTAGTGACAGGAACATACTTATGATGACAAATTCACAACAAATTTGTTATTTTGGGACTATTTTTTAACTGTTTCATGTGAGAATACAGGCATAGGATGGGGGCCATTACTAAATTTTTTGAAATTTTTGTTAATTTTGGGGCCTTTTTTTTATTTTTAACTGTTTCATGTGAGAATACAGACATAAGATGGGACCATTACCTAGTGTATACTATTTATTACAAAGATGATACGGAAAATATATGTTTGCAGGAGTAACAATAGTGATTGTTTCATGTGAGAATACAGGCATAGGATGGTCACTTTTTTCAAGAAAACTGTCACGACAGTTCATCCCTTAGTGTTTGTTTAATGTATGGGTGTGTGCAAGTCATATCTGTGTAATGCTAGTCTGTAATTAAAATAAAACTATTTCACAAACTTTTAACATACCTGTGTTTCGGACCATTATGAGGTTACCAGAAGCACACGGTGCCATGTACTCTAGTCCCCTAAATTCGATTTTGATCACCATTCAACAAAAAAATTGAGGCATGTGAACAGTTGATGGTAATATTTTGGCACATGACAAATGTTCTGACTCTCAGATGTGATTTTATTAGTTCCATACGAATAATTATAGCGAGTCAAGGTGTATTAAACTGATTACTAACCGATTACGGTAACTTGATAACAAATTCACAACCCAAAATTTGTTATTTTTGTGACTATTTTTAACTGTTTTCATGTGAGAATACAGGCATAGGATGGGCCAATACTTAGTGTATACTATTTATGTACAAAGATGATACGGAAAATAATATGTTTCAAATGTTTACTGACAGGGAGTACATAGTGGGGAGAGACCTCATGCAGTGCTAACCTGACTACAAACCCTCACTGCTACTTTTCCTCTTGTCTAACATCGCAATACAACCAAGTGGTTCTTCAAAACTATTTGTAAGTCTTCCGTCACAAAGCACATGTGAACAGTTGATGGTAATATTTTGGCACATGACAAATGTTTTCTGACTCTCAGTTGCTATTTTATTAGTTACCATACGAATATTGTAGCGAATCAATGTGTATTAAATTGGTTACTAGCACGATTACGGCAACTTGATAACAAATTCAAAACAGATTCGTTATTTTGGGACTATTTTTTAACGATGCTAAGCCCCTCAGATAGGCGTTTTTATGGTTTAATATGATAGACATATTGTGAACAGCATATAGGGTCCATGTGAGACACCATATTTTTCAACATTTTTGCTCCTTCACAGATTATTTTTGCATTATATTTTTTTATTTTGCTTAAGGATCATGTACAGAGGAGTTTTTATGGTTTAATATGATAGACATTTGGCCCAGGCATGTCCGGGCATGCCCGGACAAGTCCTGGCATGCCCGGACAAGTCCTGGTCACGTGACAACCGTGGAAAAAACAAGGTGAACTGGCATATAGGGTCCATGTGAGACACCATTTTTTTCAACATTTTTGCTCCTTCACAGATTTATTTTGCATTATATTTTTTTATTTGCTTAAGATCATGTACAGAGGAGTTTTTATGGTTTAATACTGATAGACATATTGGCCCAGGCATGTCCGGGCATGCCCGGACAAGTCCTGGTCACGTGACAAACCGTGGAAAAAACAAGCCTGAAATTCAAAAACTATGTGCTATCCGTTAACACGCGCATAGTCATCTAGAAAATATTGAGCGAGTTGGTTCACAAACCCTCTCAAGGCATGCTGAATGTCAACGTTCCCGCTATGAGCTACACCACACGACCAACTGTATAGCCTGGGATGCGTAGTGTTTGTTGCACAGACCTATTTTTAAGATGTCTATGCCCCTCAGATATAAAAGACAGGCATGTTGGGACGTGTCCTGGCCTTTTTGGCAAATGCCCACTCCTATGCATCGATATTGAGCATCGTTCAACAAAAAATCAGGTACATAGTTTTTACCATAGCTGTGTTTCTGACTCACATGTCGTACCAGAAAGACCTATTTTGGCACAGGACCACACCTATGCAGCGGTTTTGACCACTACTCAACAAAAATTGGGTACAAACTTTTTAACATACCTGTGTTTCGGGCCCTCATGTCACACCAGAAGCAACCTGTGCCATGTACTTAGACATAATATTTCACATCGGGTATGGGATACATAGCTTTGTTTTCTCAGGTATTAAAAAAAAGTGTGGAAAACTGAAAATCCTGCGGCCTGTGGTAATTTGTGAGAACCATATAGACAAATGGGTATCGTCACACACGAGACCACAACACCTCGGCTATCACATTTACCACTAGTTTTCAAAACCACTGCCTTAACAATAAAGTAAGAATCGGGCGACCTGCATTGTGGCTATAAATGTTACCCTGAAAATTTACCATTGGAAAGAACATAAAAAGTCGTGCGTAAAAACTATCATCCCCAAAACTCTCACCACTATCACAAACACTATTGCCTACAGAGGCGCCCCGCGAGAATTTCTGTTGGGGGGGTATCAAGATGCTCCCTGCTTTGACCGTTTGTTTGCTCGTGAATGATGGCATTTCCAGTGGCATCATAGCTGTGTAAATGCGCTGGGGCTCGTGTATCGATCCCCTAGGTTGTAGCGTGAGCATTTTAAATTATTTTTTTCAATTCATAACCATACGTTCTCAGGCAGACAGGTTTATTTCACAGAAGTTGACTGTACAGTTGTACAATTTTTTTTTTTAAAAGCATACATTTGCATAATTTTGTTTAAAAATCGCACAGTTCAGCGATAATGTCGGGTGTTGGACACGCACTTATCAGTCTTTCATACGTGTCGCAGAAAGATTTTAGTCTGTTCTGCGTGAGTTTATTGTGCACGTAGTGTGCAGCATGTCAGAAACATTTTGGCGTGTTCGCATCCATGGGGTGTTGGCGTGTAAGGCGATCCACCATCAACCTTCTGTTTCTTACTTACACGCCGGCGCGATTACCGCGCGTTTTTTTGGCGCTAATGCATCGGCTGAATTGGCAGTGCTGCTTCCGCGTTGTTATTTGCAGATTCTGTAGCTTGACACAGACGTATATTCTTACGCCTACTACTCTCCGTATTCACGGTGTGTGTGATTGGCGCTTGCTTTCTTCACGATCCCGCGACACACCTGAGTGAACGTGGTTCCGTTCTCACATCCGCTCTGTTTCAAATCCATAATTGTGCTGTTGCAAATCTCGCGAATGACGCTCCTCCGTAACTAAAGAAAAGACACGTGGGTGTATTTAATCGCAAGCGGGGCGAGATATAGGAAAAGCTACAGGCTCCACTTTACTCTGATTCAACGTGACATTTGTAAAGCTACCAGTAACGTTTATCTGTGAAACCGAGGCATGATTGTTTGTATAACTAAACTTAGAGCGGCCTAATCATATATATACTTACAAGTATCCTCCGGGTGCTGATCTACAGAGAATGCTGAATTAACAGACATCACGCTGCCGTTTCGCGGACGTATGGGGTGATTTCTCCATCAAACTGCAACCCGGGCGATACTTTTAGCCGCTAATATAAAATAAAACATACATGATGCGCAAGCACTCACAAAGCTACTTGACACAACTAAAAAAAACTAGTTACCGCAGAAATTTTTATCTGGTGTATAAGAACCTATAGAGCTGCGTAGACTATATGCTTACAAGCATGAGCGTGTAGTGTACTTCAGAGATTGGTGAATTAAAACGGTGTGGAGTTGTTCGGTAGTTGTCGTATGGGGCTGTTTTCTTTTTCAACCTGCATACTCCTGCACGCTAGTTTAACAGCTGTAAATAAATATAACTGCCTCAGAAATTATATCTACAAGGCCCACACGCATAAAGCTAAATTCGCCAAAGCTACCGTAACAAGCGTAAATAAAATATATCGCTAGTTAAGGGTGGGGACGCAGGTACAGAGGATACAGACACATAACAGCATGTGTTTCAAGGACCCGCTACCTTTTCTGTTCCAGCGCGTGTGCTTAGCAAATCACTCCATCTTTTAGA
Source organism: Oophaga sylvatica (assembly GCA_033576555.1). Lineage (NCBI taxonomy): Eukaryota > Metazoa > Chordata > Amphibia > Anura > Dendrobatidae > Oophaga > Oophaga sylvatica. The sequence goes on along the minus strand of JARQOD010010358.1, from coordinate 789 downwards.
AGCGTAGGGATCGGCGGAGTTAGAGGATTATAGTCCGGTTTCTACGAACTCAACACCGGAATCCAGGGATCCTCCACGATCTCAACATCGGAATCAGCGATGCTCGAGCGGCTCAGCCGCCACGGTTTTTTCAACGCCAGTCCGCTACATGTGTATCTGTATTGAGAAAATGTATTTAATTACCAGACTAGATCATTAGGCTTAAACACTGATATATCTATAGGTTTCTTGCCTGGGACAGACTGGTAGAGTGGGGTCGTCGCCCGTTAGCAGAGTTGCTATCCTTTAACAGGTTCTGCGTAATAGAACCGATTTCTCAAGGAGTAGTCTGATGCACTCCCGCTTCTTAAATAAGAAAGATGAAATATATAAATTTATATATACAAAGCGCAGATTCAGACAACCCAGACCAATACGGCGTACACTTATACGGTGTAAAACTTACCGATTGTCCTGGTGAAAGCATAGCAGAATATTGCCGCGAGAATGTCTGGACTCCATCTGAATTAAAAAGGGGCCGCTATTAAATTAAAGCAAATAAAGATCAAGTATGAAAACACGACTAAGCTGTTCATGCAAATACTACACAAACTTAAATTAATTGAAACAAACGTGGATATTCACGAGACATAAAAATACGCACTTTAGCTCTAAAGATCAACTATGAAAAACACGGTTAACTATTCATGCAATTAAACATTAAACTATTACTAACTAATATAATTGAAACGAAATCCATAAAAATACTCACTTTAGTTCCTGTTCAGATCTGGCGTGTGTTCTGCGAGG
>JARQOD010010357.1:0-27664 GCA_033576555.1 Oophaga sylvatica | reverse complement strand
CTGTTTTTTCTGCCTCCCCCAGGCTCAGGGGTTCTGACTTTTTGTTGATTTTTTGATGTGTTTAGCGAAAGTAAATTGCATCTTGCCCCCCATGGAGCTATGACTGCGCTATTGAATTAGTGGGGGGTAAATCCCTAAAGGTGCTTTTTAACTTGTCTGTACCGAACATGACGCTATGCGGTTTTTTTTATCAAGGTATTGGAGAAGGGTCATATCGACCATCTCTTCACCCTTAGGTGCCGTTTTTTTCTTTGGGCCAAAAAAGATGGTTCATTAAGGGGTATTGATTATCGTCTCTTACAATATTATGTGAAATTTAATACCCGTTACCCTTGATTTCTGACTGTTTTCCGGGTGAAAAACGTACTTGGTTTACCAAGTTGACCTAGGGGGGGTTATAACCTTATTGCATTAAGCACGGGGGAATGGAAGACTGCATTCAATCCCCGAAGGGCATTTTGGTACCTGTGATGCCCTTTGGTCATAATGCTCCTTCCGTTTCCGCCTTTGAATGACATTTTCGGGTTTTGTGGTAAATTTTGATTGTTTTTTGGTGTATCTTGTTTTTCTAAGACTGGGACTCTCTGTGAACATGTTCGAATGTATTCCAGATTTTGAGGAGAATCTCTGTTTGTTGAAGGGTTCAAAGTGTCTTTTTGGCGACAGAGGATTATTTCTGGGATTTCTTGTCCCCATTCTGTTTTGAAAGGACCCGGTCAAGGTTCAGGCCATCTGTGATTGGGTCCAACCTACTTCATTAAAGGGCTCTTCGAGATTTTTGGGTTTTGCCAATTTTTATCGTAAATTTTTGGTAATTTCCGGTTTTGTTAAACCATTAATGATTTGACCAAAAGGGTTCTGATGTGGTGAATTGGCCTCCTGAGGCGCTTGCATTTAGGAACTTAAGCAGAGATTCACTTCTGCTCCTGTTCTCGGCACCTGATGTTTCTCTGCCATTTGGTGGAGGTTGATGCCTCTGAAAATTGGGGCAGGTGCCGTTTTGTCCCAAAAGATCCAGGACCCCCTAAAAGTAACCCTTGTGCCTTTTTCTCTGAAAATTTTCTCTATGAACGTAATTTTGCGTGGGTATCGGGAGTTATTGGCCTGAAGTGGGCTTTTGAAGAGTGGAGACATTGGCTGGAGGGAGCCAAACATCGGTGGTGGTCCTTAGGCCAAAAATCTGGCCTATCTGGATTGCCAAGCGATCAATCTAACAGGCCAGGGGGCCTTGTTTTTCACCGTTTTAATTTTGTGGTTTCCTTCTTCCTGGCACTAAGAATGTTAAGGGGATGCCCTCTGTGTAATGTATTGGTACAGTTCATATAGCGTCTTGTGCTTGGGGGATGAAAATATTGGACACAGGTTGATAAGAAAGTTTTGTATTGCTTCATACAAATGGCAAAAATAAACACAAGGTTGCAAAACAAGAAGCAGGAGAACAGCAGGCCAGGTAATCTAAGCCGCAATAATCTCCACAAAGATTGATTTCTTCTCTGTTACCGCAAGTCCATGAAACTGGGCTCTCAAGAGCGAGTTCAGGTCCACAAGGCTTCAGATTTTCAAGGATGGTGGAGTACAAGGTCCAAGGCTTCAGGAGTCAGAACAAGGTTCACGCAGGCTAGATTCTGAAGCACTGATTGCTCAGGTGTGGCTGTTTAAGAAGAAACGGAGAGAATCAGGGCGGGAACATGAAGCTGGAAAACTCCATTTTGATGAGGGCAGATAGCTGCAGCAAAACAGAAAGCAAAATGGCCGAAGAACAAACTGAGTTTCAGAACAGATACACAGAACCTTCATTACTCCCCCTAGGGACAACCTCCGGATGACTCGACCAGGCTTGGTGGGTACCTTGATGAAACCTGACGGAGCAAGCGGGGCATTAACGTTATTGACTGGTCCATGAGTTGTCCTCATGGGTCCCTGCCATTTTCGTATTTTTAACTGATTTCTATACAACCTGGAATCTAAAATCCTTTCCACCACAAATTCTTCCGACCATCGATAGCATGGGTAGGGAAGGGAAGAACGTCAGGAAAGTTTGGGTGCGCAGCCTTTGTAGGGATACAGAAAGACAGGGGGTTCCATTGTTCTGGGCAATTGAAGACGGAAGCAACGGACTTTAATTCTTTGATTTTATAGGGCCCAATGTATTTTTGTCCCAATTAGCGAGAATCCTTAAACTTAAGATTTTGGTTTTGAAGCCAGCCAGGTCTCCTACCTTAAAAGCGGTGCGGTTTACGAAATTTATCTGCGCCTTCTTGTACCTTTCTGAGCGATTCCAGATTCTCCTTTAGAAGATCCATTTCTTCTGTAAAGTCGTGACTTTTCAGCCACTGCTGGCAAAAAGGCGTTTATGGGAAATCGTGGTTAGAAGTTAGGATGATAAACCTGATTAGGAAAAAGGAGACTGTTTAGTGGAGGGCCTTGAGAGTTGTTGTGAGAATCAGCAAAGGAGTGTCACCCAATCTCTGTAGGTGGCGTAAAGCAGCGGAGATATGCTCCAGGGTTTGATTGGTTGTCGGTTTGTCCATTAGTCTGGGATGAAAGCGAAGAAAGGTTTCTTTAATGTCCCAATGCTGCACAGAAATTTTGCCAAAACCTGAAGGAATTGCACCCTCGATCCGAAATAACCTCATCGGTCTCCATGTAACGAAACACATTTTTAATCATCAAATTGATGTCTGTTTTGCATGGGTAAGCCGACAAAGGGTAAAATGAGCTGCCTTTGTTAAAAGGTCAACCACCACTAGATTTGTTTCTTCCCTTGGGGTTGGTAATTCACAGAAGTCCATAGAAAGGATCCCCACGGGCGGGAGGGGGGGAAGGGGGGGCTGTAAAAGACCAGTTGGTTGAAGAGGAGGTGTTTTGCATCGCCAAACCTCACACGAGGAATAGTCCCAAAACATCCTTCTACAAGTGGGCCCAAAAGAAACGGAAAGAAATTCCTGTGTCTTAGAATTTCTAGCCGGCTTTTTGGAATGTGAAGAGTTGCAATACTCTCAATCGCTGTTTCAGGTTATACAGACGTGTCCGAATCCACACACCATTCTTAAAGCAAGACTTACGTCCCCTGGGGGTTTGAGCCAAAAAAAAATCGCATGGTATCTTCCTTGATGTCTTTAATTGGTCTTGGATGAATCACTCCTGGGATTAGAGTCGGAAGATAGTCTTAGGAGGAGTAATTGGACGTGTCTTGTGAGTAAATCCTAGGGGCATCACCTTTTCCATTGCGGATCCTGGTCTATAAGAAATAATAAAATTAAATTGGTTTAAGAAAAGATTCCGGAGCTGGCGGGAGTCAGGCACTTGCCGACCTGATAAATCAAGATTACGATGGCTGTAGAACGACTTTTGCTGTGAGTCCTTGAAGAAGGTGTCTCCTTCTTTGAAGGCGGCAAATAATGGCCCAAAAACTCTTATTGCCCAATCGTAGTTCTTTCAGCCGAAGACAACTTTGGGGAAAAAAAGGACAGGGATGCAAGACATTCTTCTCACCTGTTCTTGAGAGGTATAGCTCCCACGGCACGTCTGAAGATCCACCTCTATTATGAAAAGGAAGCTTGGGTTGGATGTATAGGTGGTGCGTGGTAAATTTTCTTTTTGACGGGAAAATGTTACTGGGTGGGGGTCCAGGAGAACTTAGACTTTTCCCGGGGAAGTTGGGTGATAGGTGACACTACCCAGAGAAATTTCTAATGAAACGTCTATAGAAGTTTGCAAACCCGATGAAGCCTGGTACCTCCTTCAATTTTGGACTTGGCAATCATTGATGGCTTGGGTTTTACTTCCTCCATACTAATTCTTGTGTGACAGTACTACCCAGAAATTGAATTTGGTCTTTGGAATTCACACTTTTCAAGTTGATGTAAAGAGTTTTTTTGACGTTCCAAGACCATTTACAGTCATGATGTTCCTTGTTTGGGGTTAGAAAAATTAAATATCACCAAATAAATTACCCGAATGTATTAGGAGATCCTGAAGATGTCATTCCAAGTTGGAAAGTGGCTGGGGCGGGTTTTTACTCGACCAAAAGGATAACCAGATATTCAAAGTGTCCATAGCGTGACCGAATGCCGTCTTCCATATCCCCGGTTAAACGGACTAAGTTATAGGCCCCACGAAGATCTAGTTTAGAAAAAATTTTGGCATGTCGCACTCCTCCAATAAATCCGGGGATTAAAGGCAATGGTAACGGTTTTAATGTACTTATTGAGTTCCCTTGTCTAAGCATGGTCTCGGGATCCTTTTTTCTTTACAAAGAATTGGGTGCCCCTGCAGGAGTGAAGGGGGGTTGAAGCCTTGGCTGTTTTCGTTAGTACTCTTTTAAAGCCTTCAGCTCGGGCCCCGCCAGGGGGTAGTCTTACAAAAGGTATCTCTGTCCAGGCAATAATTCAATTGGACAATTTATGGAGGTGAGGGGAAGGGTCAGCGTTCTTTTGTCAATAAATCCAATAGTCCTGGTTACAGTGGTATTCAGGGCTGACTGGTTCCTTTAGGAACAGGCAAGCTGAAATTTTGGACTATCTGTTTTTTGGGGAAAGTGTAATTCCTTGGTTTCCCGTTAATGGTGGATTCTGAGCCTGCAGCCGGTAGCCCTAGATAATGGAAATTGAGGAGAAGAGATAAGCATAAAGGACAGTTTTCTTGATGATCTTTACCCATAAGAACCTTTAAGGCTCTGTTTTATCCATGGTCCAGAGGTCAGCAGGGGAGCCATCCACAGTTTCCACTGTACTGGGTAGCCTTTTCACTGAAGTATTCCCGTTTTAGAGCAAGGGCATCCTAAAATTTCCACTTGCACCTGAGTCGATCATAGCAGAGTGACACCCAGGCTGAGCAACCAGGTTTGATGGAAAGAAAAAAGTGAGAATTGTTTTTCTTACAACCAGTGGGCACGCTGAGGAAACTTGAAGTGGAGCATTTACACAGTCAATCCTCAGGTACGGAGTTTAATCCGAGAAATCAAGATCTGTTGCGCAGCTTCCTGGAGCCTGAGCTCGGACTGAAGATCCCCTCTCGCAACACTCACAATTGATGAGTGTGCGTGTCTTGCGAGGCGGCGGGGGACAGTTAATATAAAGTCCCCTGATTACCAAAATAAAAAAATGATTCCCCTTTTTAAAAACGTGTTCTTGCGTGCTCACTAACCCGTGAAGTAAGGTTACCTGATGGGTTTCAGGTTCAGGTTCCCGTGTAATCCTATTCAAAGGTTCCTTGCGGAGAGGAAGGTAGGAAAAGGTTAGTACGATTGTTTCGAACATCTTCTTGCTGCTTCAGTTAAACGAGTATCAATACGGATGCAGTAGTTAATAAGTCACCTAACGCAAAAGTTGGGGAGGGTCGGCAGAGCAAGTTCATCCTAAATCAGTGGGATAACCCCTTTCGAAAAATAGATTTTTGGCGGAATTGTCCCAGGTGGTATCAAGGGCCCATCTCCTGAAATCCAAGGCTATTCAGCTACCGAGTGCTTACCTTGCGCAAAGCTAACATGCTGCTTCAGCTGTTGCACCTCGATTGGGGGTCATCAAACACCTGCCCATGGCTGAAATAAAATCATCAAGGTGATTCAAACAATCATCCTCAGTCTAATCAGAGGGTTTGCCCATATCAAAGCCTTGTTGGTAAGCAACATAATTATAGTAAGCCTTAGATCTTTCAGTAGGAAAATTGTGAAGCATGTGCAGAAAAAAAAAAAATTACATTGATTAACAAATCCCTGATTTTTCACGTTCACCACCAAAACGAAAAGGGGGAACTTGGGAATCCCAGAACTCGGGGCCACGCAGGAGCTGGACTCGCCCTCCGGAACTCAATCCTGGCTTGCAAATCCTGGGTAGTCTGTCCAACCACTTGCAAATTGTGATTTATTTAGGTCTGAAGATTTGTAAAACGGGTCTTTATATTCTGCAAATTGCAAGGATTTTATCAGTCACTCCACAAAGTTCCTTTATGCGGGCCTCCATTTTCCAGATTTTTAAGACAGGTACTGGAAGGAAGAGGAGAGAAAAAAAAACAATAGTGTTCACCTGTGGAACACTGAGAAAGAAAAAACTTTAAGGGAACTGCTCACCTGGAATGGTTGTGAGAAGTCACAACCACTTCATCACAGAAAGCTTTCAACCAGACATCTGTATCCAGAGTTTCAGCAGACAAAAAGAGAAGAGAAAAAAAAAAAAAAAACATAGTGTTTACCTGTGATAACACTGCAGAAAAAAAACTTAAGGGAATTGCTCACCTGGAATGGTTGTGAGAAGTCACAACCACTGTCATCACAGAAAGTACAACGGACATCCGATATCCACAGTACAGCAGACAAGCCTTTTCCAGACCAGCAGACACTAACGTTTGGCTTCAGATTTGTAATGTATGTGGTACAGTTCATATAAGCGTCTTGTGCTTGGGTGCGATGAAAATACTTGAGACACAGGTGATAAAGAAAGTCTTGTATTGCTTCATCAATTGGCAAAAATAAACACACAGTTGCAAACACAGAAGCAGAGGAGACAGCAGGGCCAGAGTAATCTAAGCTCAGCAATAACTCTCCACAACAGATTCAGATCTTCTTCTCTGTTACCGCAAGTCCATGCAACGTGAGGCTTCAAGAGCAGAGTTCAGAGTCCACAAGTGCTTCAGAGTTTCTTCAGTAGGAATGGCTGGAGTACAAGGTCCAAGGCTTCAGGAGTCAGAACACAGGTTCACTGCAGGCTAGATTCTGAAGCACTGATTGCTCAGGTGTGGCTGTTTAAGAAGCAAACGGAGGAATCAGGGCGGGAACATGCAAGCTGGAAAACTCCATTTTGACTGAGGGCAAGATAGCTGCAGCAAAACAGAAAGCAAAATGGCCGACGAACAAACTGAGTTTCAGAAACAGATACACAGAACCTTACACTCGAGGAGTTTCTTGCGGACTCTCCTGAGTATCGTCTTCTTGTTATTTTGAAAGATGGTGTAGTTCTTTCCGCCATTCTCGCCAATTTGAGACTTGCTCTGGAGGGGTGTCAGGAGGATAGGCCCGAACGTGTCTGTTGGAAAATTGTTTGTCCCGGACAATGGAAAAAGAGTGTGATGTCTGAGATTCATTGTTCCGCATTGGTGGGCATCCCGGAATTTTTGGTACCAGGAGACTTGGTTAGTCGGTCTTTTGGTGGCCTACCTTGTTGTGATGTCAGGGGAATTTGTGCAGTCCTGCGGGAATTGCTCTCGCTCCAAGCCTTGCTCTCGCTCTAGTGGTTTGTTGATGCCTATTGCCTGTGCCAAGAGACCATGGACCCATATCTTATGGATTTCATTTCCGATCTTCCTGTTTCTCAGAAAATGACCACCATCTGGGTAATTTGTGATAGGTTTTCCAAAATGATACATCTTGTGCCATTCCTAGTTGCCTTCCTCCTCTGAATTGGTGCCGTTGTTCCTTCAGCACGTGGTTCGTTTACACGGCATTCCTGAGAACATTGTGTCTGACAGAGGAGTCCAGTTTGTTTCCAGATTTTGGAGGACTTTTTGTTCTAAATGGGTGTTCAATTGTCTTTCTCCTTGCATTTATCCTCGACAAGGTCAAACTGAGAGAACAAACCAGACATTGGAGACTTATCTAAGATGCTTTGTGTCTGCTGATCAGGATGACTGGGTCTCTTTTTTGCCTTTGGCTGAGTTTGCTCTTAATTATAGGGTAGCTCTGCCACTTTGATGTCTCCGTTTTTCTGTAATTCTGGGTTTCACCCTCGATTTTCTTCGGACGCGGAGGCTTTCTGTCTGTCCAGGTGTTGACTCTGTTGTGGAGCGTATGCAACAGATTTGGGACCAGGTAGTGGAGAGGTTGTCCTCTCTCAGGAGAAGGCCAGCGGTTTTGCTAACGGCATAGGAATGATGGTCCTCGGTTTAAAGTGGGGGACTTGGTCTGGTTGTCCTCAAAGAATATTCCTATGAGAGTAGCATCTCCTAATTTAAGCCTAGGTTCATTGGACCTTATAAGATCATGGAGATTTTAATCCTGTTTCTTTTCGTTTGCTTCTTCCAGGGACATTTAAGATCCATAACGTGTTCCACAAGTCCTTGTTGAAGAGGTTTGTTGAGCCAGTGGTTCCTGCTGCTGTGCCTCCTGACCTGTTTGGTTGAGGGCAATTGGAGTATGTGGTTGAGAAAATATTGGATTCTCGTTTTTCTAGACGGAAAACTCCAGTATTTGGTTTAATGGAGAGGTTATGGTCAGGAGGACAATTCTTGGGTGTTTGCTTCGGACATCCATGCTGGAGACTTATCCGTGCGTATCATAGACTCATCCTGACCGACCTGGTTGCTCAAATGAGGGTTCGGTGACCCTCCTCAAGGGGGGGGTATGTTGTGAATGGGTTTGAGATGATTTGAGAGAGAGGCTCCCTCTGGTGGTTACAAGCGGTGCTAGTGAAGATTGTGAGGACTGGGAATCAGGTGTTACTGATGGTCTTATATAAGGGAGTCTTTTCCCATCAGGGTTGCGGTGATCAATTGTTTGGTCTGAATCCTTCATTCCAGTTTCCCTTGTGGCCTGCTGTGTCGTGTCTGCATCTCCTGCTTACAGATAGACTTTTGCTTCTTTTGTGTTTTTGATATATTTTTGCTTTTGTCCTGCACTTCTTTGGGGGCCTTCGGGTCCCCCGGGGGCTTTTTCCCTCTCAGTTTGGTTCAGCCACTGAGTTTTGTTCTTTTGCTTTTTTCAGTTTTTTCAGTGGCTGCTGTTTTGATTTTGTTACACCAGAGAACTAATTTAGGTGGAGAGGTCGTGTGATCTCAGGTGATTTTGAAATTGTAGAGTTGGTGCTTTTCAGGGTTTTCTGGGATTGCAGTAAGTACCCTTCCATCCTTTTTATTTAGATAGTTTGGGCCCCAGCGTTTTGCTCTACTATTTTCTTTCTGTGTCAGTATTTCCTTTGTCTAACCGCCTTACTGTTTGGGGGCTTTCTATTATCTTTGGGGGTTCTGCTCGGGGCAGATAGCTTTCTATTTTTATCTTTTAGGTGTAGTTGTTTCTCAGGCTGTGACGAGGCGTCTAGGACAACGTAGGAACGCTCCACGGCTGCCCTTAGTTGTGGTGGTTAGTCGGGTACTGCAATCTCATGATTCCAATGCTCTGGTGTATTGCCTTTTTGCCTGCTCTCCTCAGCTACCGAAACATAACACACCCCTGTAATAATGCATTACCTCCCAACATTTCAAGAACAGAAAAGAGGGCAAAATCATTCGGCAAGCTATGCAAGGCAACAAAAATTTGACCAGGTCCCTAGCCAGGCCCATATTTGCCACTAGTCACCAGAGATCCAATGCCTAAGCAGCGGGCCTCGCTGGGTCTTTAAGATGCTAATACAAATGAACTCTGTGCATGACGGCTCTTTGGAGTCAGAGGAGCTCCAATTAGCTCTCTGACATGGCGTGTGGCAGGTGCGCATTCTCATGAATGACGCAACACAATGAGTTTATCTCGTCACTCTGCCGACCTACTGCAGACACTGCTGGAGTCGGGAGCAGGTAAGCACTCAGCCGAAAATACATGGGGCAGCCTGGGGTGGGGGGCTCAATGTACAGAACCCAGCAGCCAGTATACAAAAGGGTTTCAGAATGAAAAAGGGAGCCACTTGGAGTGGGATGTCTCTGGAAAAGGGGGACCTGTGGGGGTGGTATGTCTTGAAAAAAGGGGGCCATGTGGGGTGGGAGTTTGGAAGGGGTCGCGTGGGGTGGGATGTTCGGAAAAAATGTCCGGTGACGTAGGTGACTCGGAAAAGAGGGAAGTTGGTGGGAAATGTCTCTGAAAAGGGGGGAGTAGAGTGGTGTCTCTGAAAAAGAAGGCTGCAGGGGTGTGGAGAAAAGGGAGTTGCGGAGCCTAGTCCACTAGGAACCGCATGGATCAGGGATATCCCACCGAACGCCGCTCTCCTTTTACGTGGGCATAATCCTACTCAGACAACAAGGGTGGGTTTTAAAAACAGTGTGGCAATTTTTTTTGAACCACCAAGAGGCAAAACTCATAAAAACAGCCCCGCAAAATACTAAAGTGGGGGCAAAATTACAGAGTTTCCCCTTGGGATAAGAGAACTGTGATTCATAGTTTTCGGGGCTGACTACCCCCCCGTGGCAACACATAGAGGAGGTAACAACAAGCTTGGAAGGGCAGTCCTTTGGGAAAGACAGGAAACAGGGGTCAAACCTGGTTTCCCCCCCAATTTCTCCATGGAGCGGGGGTCCAATATTAGCTTTCCCAAATGTATCCATAGGGCTCGGTGACAGGGGGTCCAAATCCTGACTACCCAAACGTTTTCCAGGGGTTTTCGTGATGGTCAATGGAGCGATATTTTATTTTTTCAGTGGGGCATGGCCCCTAAGCGGGCATCCTGGTGACCGTAAAATTTCAAATCTTTGTCCCTCTGAGGGCCCATGATCGGCAGTATCATGTAGGCAGCCTGGAAAGTGCGGCCCCGGGCCACATCCGGGCTCTGGCTTTTCCCAGTCCGGCCCATGGACGAGGACGTCGAGGGTCTGGAAAACGATGTGGGTGCCCGTGCCCGCAACTCACTGTCTCCATCTGTGCTAACTTCATTGGTCGTGGAGGGTCCTCCAGCCACTTCCTCCACCAATCGCATGTGAAACAGCTGCAGTGATGATGTCATTTCATCGCGTCAGTTGTGTATGGGGAGGCTATGGGGGCCTCATCCAGGACATGGGGGACTATGGGGACCTCATTCAGGACATGGGGAAGCTATGGGCGCCTTATCATGGACATGGGCAGGCTATGGGGGCTATCCAGGACATGGGGAGGTATGGAGAATCCTTCAGGACATGGGGAGACTATAGGAGCCACATCCAGGACATGGGGAGGCTAACGGGCCTCATCCAGGACATGGAGAGGTTATGGGGCCCTCATCCAGGACATAGGGGGCTGTGTGTAGCTCATGCTGTATATGAGGAGGCTGTGTGGGGCCATGCTGCATATGGGGAGCATTACATTCCTTAACCAAGAATCTGCAAAACCTAGTCCATGCACTCATCTCTCCAGCCTCGACTACTGCAACTATGCTTTGTGGCCTCCCTTCTAACAGTCTTGCACCTCTCCAATCTATCTAAACTCTGCTGCCTAACTATCCATTATTACCCCATATTCCCAGCCTCTCCTTTCTATCAGGCCTTCACTGGCTCCCATTACCAAGATTAGTTCAAAACCCTAACCAAGGCATACAAAGCCATCCACAACCTGCTTCATACATATGTGACCTAGTCACTGGTACTTACTGCAGGTAACCTCCAATCCTCCAGATCTCCTTCTCTACTCCCCTCTTATTCGTCTTCCCAGAATGGCATACAAGATTTATCACATGCATCCCTCTTACTCTGGAATCTTTACCCAACATATCAGACCCTCGTCTACCATTGAAACCTTCAAAAGGAAGCTGAAAAAACCACCTCTTCAGGCAAACTACAACCTACGTAACCATTGTTCCACCATGCCGCTGCAAGACCAGCTTACCCTCACCTACTATATCCTCAACCATCCTTGTAGACTGTGAGCCCTCACGGGGCAGAGGCCTCTTCATCCTGTACATTCGGTGACTTGTATTATTTAAGATTATTGTACTTGTTTTTTATGGTATACCCTTTTCACATGTAAAGCGCCATGGAATAAATGATGCTATAACAATAAATAATAATAATATCGCTGAGGGCTGCCAAAAGAAAGGGAGTCGAGTAGCTCGTCCAGTAACAGAAGTTGTCAAAGTGCTGCGCAATTATACCATTTCTACTCTGGGAAAATTTAAAACCATTTTAGTGGTGAGTGGCAATAATTTTTGGAAATGTTTGGACTCCAAGTTGGGTCTCCTTCATGTGTGTTGCCTGAATTTGCAGGGCTTCAGAGCGCCACTACTACACCTGTCACTCATCCACTGTTATTGATCAATATTTAAGCTAGAAATGCTGGTCCAAGCCCTGTCCCAGGACCTGTCCCATGCATCCATGCTGCGCAATTATATTATTTGTATCTGGGTCATTTGGCATTTGAAGAGTTGGGACACGGGGGGGAAAAGAGTAATTGGGGTGCCACCTTGAGGACTGTACTGTGTGTGATGTTAAGGTGGAGGAAGTGGAAGAGAAGCCACTTGATGTGCGCTTGCCATTCACTGGAGGCAAGCTCATTCTGGCCCTCATCTACAATGCGTAACGCTGTGCGGCTTCCAAAGAAAGGAAGTCGAGTGGGTGGTCCGTCCAGTAAACATAAGTTCTCTTTGGATGGACGAGATGGTGTTTGTTCAGTAGAGATTTCAGTAAACATTACCACATACCCACGTCACCAAACTATTCCCCCTTCCACCACGACCTCATTTTTTCCCCTCATGTTGGATGCACCTTCCCTCTTAACCAGCTATTTCACAACCCTAGGCCCACCTGTCAGTCACCTGTCAGTAAATTAACAATCTGTATTTATTTGCTGAGATAGTGTGGCTAGACCACAGAATTAACACAAAAGATTTAGATGCTAAAACGTGGACTTATGTCTGGACCACACAATTAGCACAAAGGATTTAGATGCTGAAATGTATACAGCTGGCTGGGGCACAAAGGATTTAGATTCTGAAATGTGGACTCTTGGCTGAACCATACTATTAGCCCAAACTATTTCGATTCTGAAATGTGGACCTGGTAGACCACGCTATAAGCACAAACTATTTAGATTCCGAAATGTGGACTCCTGGCTGGACCACACTATTAGCATAACGGATTTAGATTCTGAAATGTGGCCTGGTGCCTGGACCACACTATTAGGCTGTGTTTCCACCGTCAGGAAACACAGCGCTTTGGACGGAGCGGAAAGTCCACTCCGCCCAAAGCCTCGCCCCCTTGTGAACGCGCGGTGAATCCGGATGTGCTCATTGAACACATCCGGAATCACCGCAGTGCTACATAGGCCTGTGTATTTCCCTTGCGGCGACGGAGCGTCGGGAATGGACATGCTGCGATCTGAAAAGACGCGCAGCATGTCCGTTAACGCTGGTCTTCCGCCTGCGTGTTTTTACGCATAGTGGAGACGGGATTTCTTGAAATCCCCTCCACTATGCTGTAACATCTGGATGCTGCGTGTTTGACGCTGCGCCAGCGCACAGCATCAAACACGCAGCAATTACTGACGGAATACTGTTGGTGGAAACACACCCTTAGCAGAAAGGATTTAGATTCTGAAATGTGGCCTGATGTCTGGCCCACACTATTAGCACAAATGATTTAGATGCTGGAAGGTCGATTTTACACAGGATCTTATCTAGCTGAACTAGCTGACAATAAACCACCTAGCTAACTATCTGACTACTTGTAGCAGCAGAAGCAGCCTCTCTGTGCTGTTAGGGTAAGTTCACACTGGGCATTTTTGCTGCGTTTTTTTGATGCATTTTTATGCTAATTTTCAGTTGTTTTTTACAGTACCAGCAAAGCCTATGAGATGTCAGAAATCTCATGCACACACATTGTTTTTTTTGTCATCAGGATTTTGTGCTTTGCAGCATTTTTGACATGGAGCATGTCACTTCTTTTGTTTTTTCAGCGTGTTTGCAGCCTTTTCACCCATTGACTTGAATGGATGGTAAAAAAATGCTGCAAATATGCAGATTAACTTTTTTGGCAGCGTATTTGCTGCAGAAAAGTCAAGGACAGCAGGATGTGACCGGACAGTCAGCTCCCCTACATCTAGATGTCAGGCTGCATGATGTGTCCATACAGCCTGTCATCCAGCAGAGGGACCCGAACCCCATTTACTTAAAGGGGAGGCCTGACAATACAGTGTTTGACACGCTGTCATATGCATGACTGCGCGGCAAACAACGCTTCTGTTCGGCTGTGAAATCATCCCCGCAGGTCGGAGAGACGCGGTTCCCACGCTGTCAAAAGACAGCATGAGATCTCAGCTGTGATCAGAGGTATAAAGTTTACCTCTGGTCACTAGTGTCAGCTGATGGGACTACTGCTCCTATCATTCGACACTGCTGCTGCTAATCACAGTCAGAGCAGGAACGGATGATGGGAGTATTCGTCAGCTGCTCCTGCGCTGTAATAAATAATTTAAAAAAAAAACCTGCGTGGGTTCCCCCCTATTTTTGATAACAAGCCAGGCAAAACTCACTGCTGGGGGCTGCAACCCTCAGCTGTCAGTTTCAGCAAGGCTGGTTATCAGGAATGGAAGGGTCCCGACACTTTTTAAATTATTTAAATAAATAATTAAAAAGAAGGCGTGGGGCCCCCCATTTTTTACAACCAGCCTTGCTAAAGCAGACAGCTGGGGGCTGGTATTCTCAAGCTGGTAATGAGCTATGGATATTGGTCCCCAGCCTAAAATAGCAGCCCACGGCAGCCTAGAAAAGGCACATCTATTAGATGCGCCAATTCTGGTGCTTTGCCCGGCTCTCCCCACTTGCCCTGTAGCAGTGGCAAGTGGGGTCATATTTGTGAGGTTGATGTCACCTTTATATTGTCAGGTGACATCAAGCCCCCGGCTTAGTAATGGAAAGACGTCTATAAGACACCTATACATTACTAATCCTATAGTTTTATTGTAAATAAAGACACAGCCAGAATAAAGTATTTTACTAGAAATAAAACAAAACACGGTTTTCCATCTTTATTTAAAATAACAAACACAGTTATACTCACCAAACACCTATTTTACCGAAGCCCTGTCTCCTATAATAAAAGAGAAAGAAAAAAATCAATATCCCTCACCCTCCGTCGTTTTGTCCCACGCCATAATCCATGTCTTGGGCATAAATAGTTTTCAACGTGGACGGTGCCAAGATTCAATCATCAAGGCTGAGAGCCACTGGTGAATGAGCTGCTGGAAGCAGTGTCAGTGACCCGGGAGTGACATCATCGAGGTTACCTCCGGTCACTAAGGCTTCGTCCCAGCCGGGCTGGACTGCGGTGACCCGGTAAGATCCCTGCTATTTTGTGCTCCAGGAGGCAAATAGCACTCCATCCCTCCCGAGTCTCTCCGTATGGCAAAGTAGTACTGTACATCCACATATGGGGTATTTCTACATTCAGCAGAAATTGTGGGACAAATTCTGGTGCCATTTTTACCCATTTCCAGTGTGAAAATGTAAAATTGGGGCTAAAAACACATGATGGTGGTAAAAATGTAAATTACTTTTTCTTCACTGCCCAATGGTATTAAAGTCTGTGACACACCATGGTGTCAATATGAACACTGCACCCCTAGATGAATTCATTGAGAGGTTTAATTGGTAAAATGGGGTCACTTATGAGGGCTTCTGCTGTTCTGGCACCTCAGGGGCTCTGTCAATGTAACATGGCACCCTCAAACAAGTGCAACAAAATCTGCACTGTAATATGGCGCTACTTCCCTTCTGAGCTTTGCACTATGCCTCAAAAGTAGTTTTCGACCACATATGTGATATCGGCGAACTCAGGAGAAATTGCACAACAAACTTTGGGATCAATTTTCTCCTTTTGCCCTTGTGAAAATACAAAATTTGCAGCTAAAGATTTTTGTGGGAAAACTTTGATTTTTTTTATTTTCACTGCTTAACGTTATACACTTACTTTTGTGAAGCACCTGAGGGTTTCAAGGTGCTCAATACACATCTATAATAAGTTCCCTAAGGGGTCTAGTTTCCAAAATGGTGTCACTTTAGGGCGGTTTCCACTGTTTAGGCATATCAGTGGCTCTCCAAACTGACATGTTGTCCATAATTATGCCAGCAAATTTTACATTCAAAAAGTGAAATGGTGCTCCTTCGCTTCAGAGCCCTGTCGTGTGCCTAAACAGTAGATTTCCCCCACATGTGGGGTATCGCCATGCTCAGGAGAAATTACACAAAAAAATGTATGGTTCATTTTCTCCTGTTATCCTTGCAAAAGTTGAAAAAAAATAGGTCTAAATGAAAATTTTTGTGAAAGAAAAGTAAATATTTATTTTTTTCTTCCACATTCCAAAAATTCCTGTGAAGCACTGAAGGGTTAATAAACTTCTTGAATGTGCTTTTGAGTGCTTTGAGGGGTGCAGTTTTTAGAATGGTTTTGCAAATCTTGTTGTAAAAATGAGAAACCAATGGTCAACTTTTAACCCTTATAACTTCGTAATAAAAAAAAATATATGTTTCCAAAATTGTGCTGATGTAAAGCAGACATGTGGGAAATGTTATTTATTAACTATTTTGTGCGATATGACTCTCTGATTTAGGGCATAAAAAATAAAAGTTTGAAAATTGCGGAAATTTTCAAAATGTTTGTGTTTTGTTTTCACAAATAAATGCAAATCATATCAAAGAAATTTTACCACTATCATAAAGTACAATATGTCACGAGAAAACAGTTTCAGAATCACCAGGATCCGTTGAAGTGTTGCAGAGTTATGACCCCATAAAGTGACAGTGGGCAGAATTGTAAAAATTGGCCTGGTCTGGAAGGTGAAAACAGGCTTTGGGGTGAAGGGGTTAAATATATGTACAGTAAGCTGCACACACTGTACTAATTGTAATTGTCATGGACATCTATATATCTACCTATTCTATTTGTATTTACTGTGTGTAATCTATCTCTTCTATCCTGTTGGCTCCTGCAGTGATTTTACAGTACACGGCAGCTAGATGAATCGCCAGCTTTTCTTCTATCTATGTAATCAGGGCCGGCTCCAGGTTTTTATGGGCCCCGGGCGAAAGAGCCTCAGTGGGCCCCTTTAACCCCTTCCCGACCTGTGACGCCAAGTAGGCGTCATGAAAGTCAGTGCCAATCGACCCATGACGCCTATGTGGCGTCATGAAAGGATCGCGTCCCTGCGGGTCGGGAGACCGGGGTCACTGAAAGGTCACCCGACCCACAGGGACAGGACCCTTTGTGCTTCACCACAGGGGGGTTGGCTTAACCCCCCCGTGGCCACGATCGCTCTGATTGGCTGTTAAAAGTGAAACAGCCAATCAGAGCAATCTGTAATATTTCACCAATATAATTGGTGAAATATTACAATCCAGCCATGGCCGATGCTGCAATAGCATCTGCCATGGCTGGACACCGAGCCCTGACCCCCCCACACGGATTCACGGCGGCGATCGGCCGCCGCCACCGAAAGATGGCAGCGGTCGGTCACCGCCGTCACTAAAAGCTCCCCTCGTCCTGGCCTCCGCCTGCCCCCACCTTCCGATCCCCCCCCTCACTTCCGACCCCCATACTCACCTCTCCAGGTCCACCGATGTCCCTGGATCCTTCCCGCCGGCTACCCGGGATTCTTCATGGGTGCCGCCATCTTGGAAAATGGCGGACGCATGCGTTTGTGCGCCTGCCGGCCGGCGCGTGCGCTGTGCGCCCTGCAGAGTCAAAAAATTTATTTTGATCACTGTGATAAACTGTCACAGTGATCAAAATAAAAAAAAGTAAGTGAACCCCCCTGTCATAGGTAGGGACAAATAATAAAGAATTTTTTTTTTTCCTATTAGGCCCTGTGCACACGCTGCGGATTTTGCTGCGGATCCGCAGCGGATTTTGCTGCGGATCAGCAGCGGATTTTGCTGCGGATCAGCAGCGGAATTTGCTGCGGATCCGCAGCGGATTTTGCTGCGGATCCGCAGCGGATTTCGCGCTGCGGATCCACAGCAGATCCAGAAACCATGTACAGTACAATGCAAACAAATGGTAAAAAAAAACCGCTGTGCACATGCTGCAGATTTTCAGCGCAGATTTGCTGCGGTTTTAAATCCGCAGCATGTCAATTCTTTGTGCGGATTCCGCAGAGGTTTTACACCTATTCCATTATAGGCGTTAAAACCGCAGAGAAAAACCGCAGCAAAATCCGCGCTAAATACGCAGGTAAAAGGCAGGTCAGAAAAATCCGCAAGTGAATACGCAACGTGTGCACGGGGCTCAGGGTTAGGGTTAGGCTGGGTTCATATTGCATTATGGCAGTCCGTTAGATGGACTGCGTTTCACCGCGGTATAACGCGGTGTAACGCAGTCCGTTAACGCTGCCATTCACCCCATTTGTGTGCGCATCGCAACGCATGCCGTGAAGCATTCAGTGACGGAGCCTTGGACACGGGCTGCAGCGTCTGGGCTCCGTCACCGCTAGCACAGATGAATCATCGCTGATTCCTCTGCACTAGCGGGTATAGCATAACGCGATCGCGTTATGCTATACGTTATCAGCCCGTCAACGCTACGTGTTGAACGGGCTGGTAAAACGCAATATGAACCCAGCCTTAGGGTTAGAACTAGGGATAGGGTTAGAACTAGGGTAAGGGTTGGAATTAGGGTTAGGGTTGGAATTAGGGTTAGGGTTGGAATTAGGGTTAGGGTTGGGATTAGGGTTAGGTTTGTGGTTAGGGTTAGAGTTAGGATAAGTGTTAGGGGTGTTTTGGGGTTAGGGTTGGGATTAGGGTTTAGGCTTGTGGTTAGGTTTATGGTTGAGTTGGGATTAGGGTTAGGGGTGTGTTGGGGTTAGGGTTATGGTTGGGTTTGTATTTAGGGTTAGGGTGTGTAGGGTTAGGGTTGTGGTTAGGGGTGTGTTGGGGTTAGGGTTGGAGTTAGAATTGAGGGGTTTCCACTATTTACGCATATCAGGGGGTCTCCATACGCGACATGGCGCCACCATTGAGTCTGCAAATTTTGCGTTCAAAAAGTCAAAACAGTGCTCCTTTATTCCAAGCCCGACGTGTGCCCAAAACAGTGGTTTACCCACATATGGGGTATCAGCGTACTCGGGAAAAAATTGCACAACAACTTTGGGGGTCTAATTTCTCCTGTTACTGTTGGGGAAAAAAATTGGGGACTAAAAAGTTTATTTTTGTGGAAAAAAAATGATTTTTTATTTTCACGACTCTGCGTTATAAACTTCTGTGAAGAATTGGGGCTTCAAAGTGCTCACCACACATCTAGATAAGTTCCTTGCGGGGTCTAGTTTCCAAAATGGGGTCACTTGTGGGGTTTCTACTGTTTAGGCACATCAGGGACTCTGCAAACGTAACATGACGCCCGCAGACCATTCCATCAAGTCGGCATTTCAAAACGTCACTACTTCCCTTCCGAGCCCCGAAGTGTGCCCATACAGTAGGTTTTCTCCCACATATGGGATATCAGCGTACTCAGGACAATTGGACAACAACTTTTGAGGTCTAATTTCTCCTGTTACCCTTGGGAAAATAAAAAAATTGGGGACTAAAAGATCATGTTTGTGGAAAAAATATGATTTTTTTATTTTCATGGCCCGGCGTTATAAACTTCTGTGTAGCCCTTGGGGGTTCAAAGTGCTCACTACACATCTAGATAAGCTCCTTGGGGGGTCTAGTTTCCAAATGGGGTCACTTGTGGGGGAGCTCCAATGTTTAGGCACACAGGGACTCTCCAAATGC
The DNA here is from genome assembly GCA_033576555.1 of Oophaga sylvatica. Classification (NCBI taxonomy): domain Eukaryota; kingdom Metazoa; phylum Chordata; class Amphibia; order Anura; family Dendrobatidae; genus Oophaga; species Oophaga sylvatica. The sequence continues at coordinate 8,300 of JARQOD010010357.1, read as the reverse complement.
GACATGGCAACCGCTAAATATTCCAGCATATTTTCCATTCAAAAAGTCAAATGGCGCTCCTTCCCTTCTGAGCCTGCCGTGCGCCCAAACAGTGGTTTATGACCACATATGAGGTATCTGTATACTCAGGAGAAATTGCCCAACAAATTTTAGGATCCATTTTATCCTGTTGCCCATGTGAAAATGAAAAAACTGAGGCTAAAAGAAAATTTTTGTGAAAAAAAAAGTACTTTCTTTTTTTTACGGATCTATTTGTGAAGCACCTGGGGGTTCAAAGTGCTCACTCTGCATCTAGATAAGTTCCTTGGGGGGTCTAGTTTCCAAAATGGGGTCACTTGTGGGGGAGCTCCAATGTTTAGGACAACAGGGACTCTCCAAATGAAACATGGCAACCGCTAAATATTCCAGCATATTTTCCATTCAAAAAGTCAAATGGCGCTCCTTCCCTTCTGAGCCCTGTCGTGCGCCCAAACAGTGGTTTATGACCACATATGAGGTATCTGTGTACTAGGAGAAACTGCCAACAAATTTTAGGGTCCATTTTATCCTGTTCCCCATGCAAAATGAAAAAATTGATGCTAAAAGAAAATTTTGTTGGAAAAATTAAAATGTCCATTTTTTCCTTCCACGTTGCTTTAGTTCTGTGAAGCACCTGAAGGGTTAATAATCTTCTTGAATGTAGTTTTGAGTAGCTTGAGGGGTTGCAGTTTTTTTAATGGTGTCACTTTGGGTATTTTCTGCCATATAGACCCCTCAAAGTGACTTCAAATGTGAGGTGGTCCTAAAAAAAATGGTTTTGTAAATTTTGCTGTAAAAATGAGAAATCGTGGTCAACTTTTAACCTTATAACTTCCTAACAAAAAAAAATGTTGTTCCCAAAATTGTGCTGATGTAAAGTAGAATGAGGGAAATGTTATTTATTAATTTTTTGTGTCACATAACTCTTGGTTTTCTGGTTTAACAGAATAAAATTCAAAATTTGAAAATTGTGGAAATTTTCAAAATTTTTGGCCAAAGTTCCATTTTTTTCACAAAATAAACGCAAAAATTATCAACCTAAATTTACCACTAACATGAAGCCAATATGTCACGAAAAACAATCTCAGAATCGCTATGATCCGCTGAAGCGTTTCTGAGTTATTACCTCATAAAGGGACACTGGTCAGAATTGCAAAAAATGGCCAGGTCATTTAGGTCAAAATAGGCTGGGTCATGAGGGGTTAAACACAGACACGATTCATGATGCACAGATACAGCAGAGAAATATAGGTACAGTACAATGCCAAATACTTCACTTCTTCCATTACATGACTAATATCTATTGTAAATTGTACAATAGCTCAAAAAACCGCCAAATCCTCACAGCGACAGAACGACGGACAGTACGTCCTCTATACAATATTATGGGCACCACAGTCTCCCCTCATCACCCATATAATACCCCATGCAGGATGTCACCCCCCATATAATGCTCCATACAGAATACTGGACCCAAAATAATGCTCCATACAGAATACTGGACCATATAATGTCCATACAGGATACTGGTCCCCATTTAATGCTCCATACAGGATACTGGTCCCCATATAATGCTCCATACAAAATATGGAGCTCTCCTCTGCGCTGTACTGCGTTCTGCACTGTTACGGCTCAGGAAAGGGCGCGGTGGAAAGACTCCCATTATCATCATGATTGTCTCCCCATCTGTTGTGAATGGACTTGAAAATGAGTTCTGAGCAGAGGCTCCCTCTGGTGGTTACAAGCGGTACTGGACTGTCCAGTGAAGATTGTGAGGAGTGGGAATCAGGTGTTACTGACTGGTCTTATATAAGGGAGTCGCCTTCCCATCAGGGTTGCGGTGACAAATTGTTCTGGTCTCAATCCTGAGTTCTGTTTCCTTTGTAGCTGCTGTGTCGTGTCTACATCTCCTGCTAACAGATAAGACATTTTCTTCTTTTTGTTTTTGTGCTTGATTTTTGCATTTTGTCCTGCATTCTGTGGGGGCCTTTCAGGGTCCCCTCCGGGGGCTTTTGCCTCTCAGTTTAGTTCAGCCACTGATGTTTGTACTTTTGCTTTTTCCAGTTTTTTCAGTGGCTGCTGTTTTGATTTTGTTACACCAGAGAACTAATTTAGGTGGTAGAGGTGTGTGATCTCAGGTGATTTTGAAAATTAGTAGAGTTGGTGCTTTTCAGGGTTTTTTGGGGATTGCAGTAAGTGCCCTTCTATCCTTTTCTATTTAGGTAGTTTGGGCCCAACGTTTGCTCATACTATTTTCTGTCTGTGTCAGTATTTCATCTTGTCTAACCGCCATTACATGTTTGGGGGCTTCCTATGTTCTTTGGGGATCTGCTCCGGGGCAGATAGCTTTCCTCTTTCTATCTTTAGGTGTAGTTAGTTTTCAGGCTGTGCGAGGCGTCTAGGACCAAGTAGGAACGCTCCACGGCTTGCCTCTAGTTGTGGTGGTTAGTCAGGGTACTGCAATCTCATAGATTCCAACTTCTCTGGTGTATTGCCTTTTTTTACCTGCACTCCTCAGCTTACCGTAACATAACAGTATCACCGGCCTAAAAATTGAAAATTGTATGGTACTCACAGAAGGGAAAAAATTATTGTGAAAGAAAAAAGGTTGTCAGAGTTGTCAGAGATATTTTTTGTTTGTTGCATTTTTTTCCCTCTGTAAACTCTGGGTTGCTGGGAGGATTTTTTTTTTTTTTCTCTCAATGGAGTTTGCACAGTTGTTGGCCGTGTGGATCAGCTTGCCATGAGGTTCGGAGTATTGCTGCCTATCTTGCTGGTTGCCTGTTGTGGAACCTAGGATTCCCATGCCAGATTTGTTTTTTAGGGGGATCGAGCTAAGTTTCGAATTTCAAAAAAATTGTAAATTGTTTTTTTGCCTTAAAATTAAGTCCTCAGGGAAGCAGCGCAGAGGTTCAAATTGTCTCCCCCCTTCCTGCGCGGCGTCTCAGGATTGGGCTTTTTCCCTGCACCTGGGGATCCTGTTTTGAGTGATTTGTGTTTTTTTCAGGCTTTGGGGTTATTGTACGATGAGCCTAATGTCATGTCAAGTGAAAAGCCTTGTTGGCATTAAATCGGGTCTTGATGACGTGAGTTTATGTCAGAGAGCGTGGTGGGCGTCCTGACCAGTGGAATGACGCGCTTTGGCGGCTCTTTTTGGGGGGCTGTAGATAATGTAAAGGTTTATGGTGGGTTCTCTGTCCCTTGGCTCAATGATTCTTGTCATTACGATTCAAATTGACAGCGTTTGCGTGGCGGGAATAGCGTGGAATGGTGTGTTGTGAAATGCTTCTGAACCCAGCGTTGATGAGGTGTTGGGGCCAGGTCATGAGTTTCGAAAAGGCAATGGGTTATGTTTTACGGGTGATGCTCTTTGCTTTTCAGTTGCCCAAGCGGGGGAACGTTTTGCACGCTAGTTGTCTGGGTAGGGTTTCAGACTAAGTTTTTATAATGTCACTCTAATTTGCTCTCTGTCCCATTTTTGCTCAGGCTTTCATTGTTTTTGGAGCAGCTATTAACCTGATGGATTTGTTTTGTAACGTTGTGGGTTTCCCTTGATACCCCTAAGAAGTTTTCCCTACGGGGGATGTTTACCCCTTGGTGAGAAAAACCTCAGTTTTACTCAGGTGATAATGAGGGTTGAATTGTCATTGGATGCTGTAAATTTTGGTTTGTATAATCTGATGTATTACGTACTTGGCTTCCCTTGGTTGCAGTTCAATCCTGTTTTGGATTGGAAATCTGTGTTGTAACCAGTTGGGGTGCAAAGTGTTAAAAAAACACTCCTGTTTTTTCTGCCTCCCCAGGCTAGGATGTTCCTGATTTTTGATTGATTTTTCTGATGGTTTAGCGAAAAAGTAAATTGACCTTGCCTCCCCAATAGGGTTGAACTGCGTATTGAATTGGCCTGGTAGTAAATTCCTAAGGTGCCTTTTTTTGTCGTCCTGAAATGCGCTATGCGGTCTTATATCAAGGAATCATTGGAGAAGGGATAAAGACCCTCCTCTTCACCTTAGGTGCGGTTTTTTTTCTTTGGGCCAAAAAGGATGGTTCCTTAAGGCCGTGTTTTTTGATTATGTCTTTTGAACATTTACTGTAAATACAATACCCGGTTACCTTTTGTTTTGACCTGTTTTCCAGGGTGAAAAAACGTACTTGGTTTACCAAGCTTGACCTCAGGGGGGCATTAACTTATTGCATTAAGACGGGGATGAATGGAAGACGGCATTCAATACCCTGGGGGCATTTTGAGACCTTGTGATGCCCTTTGGGTTCCCATGTCCTTCTGTTTCCAGCCTTCTGAATGACATTTTGGGATTTTTGGAAAAAATTTCTGATTGTTTATTTGGTGTATCTTGATTTTTTCTAATGCTGGGATTCATGTGAAAATGTTCGAATGTATTCCAGATTTTGAGGAGAATGTCTGTTTGAAGGGATCAAAGTGTCTTTTTGGCTACAGAGGTTCTTTTGGGATTTTTTGTCCCCTCTGTTATTGAAATGGACCCGGTCAAGGTTCGGCCATCTTGATTGGGCCACCTATTCTTAAAGGGTCTTCAAAGATTTTTTGGGGTTTTTGCAATTTTTATCGTAAATTTATTGGTAATTTCTGGTTATTGTTAACCCATTGACTGATTTGCCAGAAAGGGGGTTTGATGTGGGAATTGCCCCCTGAGGCGTTTGATTTCAGGAACTTTAAGCAGAGATTCATTCTGCTCCGTTTCGGCGCCTGATGTTTTTTTTGCCATTTCAGGTGGAGGGTTGATGCCTCTGAAATTGGGGAGTGCCGTTTTGTCCCAAAAAGATCCGAGACCTCTAAAAGTAACCCTTGTGCTTTTTCTCTCAAAAATTTTCTCCAATGAAGTAATTATGCGGGGTAATCGGGAGTTATGGCCAAAGAAGTGGGTTTTGGAGAGTGGAGACATGGCTGGAGGGAGCCAAAACATCAGGGGTTGTTCCTTCGGACCATAAGAATTGTTTTTATCTGGAATCTGCCAAGCGACTCAATCCTAGAAGGCAGGGGGCCTTGTTTTTCACAAGTTTTAATTTTGTGGTTTCCTTTCTTCCTGGCATAGAATGTTAAGGCGGTGCCCTCCGAGGGTTTCCTTGGGGCTTTGGTTATCGATCCTTCTGTTATTTTGAAAGGGGTTGTTGTTCTTTCCCCTCTCACCCAATTTGGACTTGTCTGGAGGGGGTCGGGGTAGGCCCGAGCGCTGCCCCTTTGGGAAAATTGTTTTTTTCCCGGAACGTGGAAAAAGGGGGGTGTGTGTTGGATTCTTGTTCCGCGTTGGCTGGGATCCCGATTTTTTTGGGACCAAAGGGCTTGGTTAGTCGGGCCTTTTGGTGGCCTACTTGTCTCGTGATGTCGGGAATTTGTGGTCCGCGGGACTTGCTCTCGCTCCAAGCCTTGCCTCGCTTAGTGGTTTGTTGATGCCTGCCTGTGCCCAAGAGCCAGGACCATATCTCTATGGATTTCTTCCGACCTCCCTGTTTCTAGAGAAGACCGTATTGGTGTTTTGTGTTAGGTTTTCCAAGTTGTACCTTGTGCCTTACCTAAGTTGCCTTTCCTCTGAATTGGGCCTTTGTTCCTTCAGCAGTGGTTCGTTTAATGGCTTCCGGAACTTGTGTTGACGAGGAGTCCAGTTTGTTTCCAGATTTTGGGGACCTTTTGTTCTAAATTGGTGTTCAATTGTTTTTCCTCGGGTTTTCCTCAGCCAATGGTCAAACTGAGAGAAACAAACCAGCATTGGAGACTTATTAAGATGCTTTGGTTGTGATCGGAGTGGGTTCTTTTTTTGGCCTTTGGCTGAGTTTGTTTAATAAAGGGTAGCTCTGCACTTTGATGTCTCCATTTTTTGTAATTTGGGTTTCACCCTCGATTTTTTAGGCAGCGGAGGCTTCTGTTGTCCAGGTGTTGATTGTTGTGGAGCGTAGCAAAGATTTTGGGAAGGTATGGAGGGTTGTCCTCTCTAAGGGGGGCCCCCAGCGGTTTTTGCTACCCGGCTAGGTGATGGTCCTCCGTTTAAAGTGGGGACTTGGTTGGTTGTCCTCAAGAAAATATTCCTATGAGAGTGGTCTCCTAAATTTAAGCCTGGTTTTGGACCTTTTTAAGCATGGGATTTTATCCTGTTTCTTTTCGTTTGCTTCTTCCAGGGACTTTTAAAAAATCCATAACGGTTCCACAAGTCCTTGTTGAAAGGTTTGTTTGAGCCAGTGGTTCCTCTGCTTTGCCTCATGACCCTGTTCTGTTTGGGGGCAATATGGAGTTTGTGGTTGAGAAAAATTGAATTCGTTTTTCTAACGGGGAAACTCCGTATTTGGTTAAGTGGAGGGGTTTTTATGGTCGGAAGACAATTTTTGGTGTTTGGCTTCGGACATCCATGTAAAGGAGATCATCCGTGCGTATCATAGAACTATCCTGCCCGACCTGGTTGTCAAGTGGGGTCGGTGACCCCTCCTCAAGGGGGGGGGGGGGTATGTTGTGATGGACTTTAAATGGTTCTGAGCAGAGGCTCCCTTGGTGGTTACAAGCGGTACTGGATGTCAGTGAAGATTGTGGGATGGGGAATAGGTGTTACTGACTGGTTTATATAAGGGGGCCTTCCCTCGGGTTGCGGTGATCAATTTTTGGTCTCAATCCTTGAGTTCTGTTTCCTTTGTAGCCTGCTGTGTGTGCAATCTCCTGTAACAGATAAGCATTTTCTTCTTTTTGTGCTTGATTTTTGCATTTTGTCCGATTCTGTGGGGGCCTTCAGGGTCCCCTCCGGGGCTTTTGCCTCTCAGTTTAGTTAGCCACTGTGTTTTACTTTTTTCTTTTTTCCGTTTTTTCAGTAGCTGCTGTTTTGTTTTGTTAACCAGAGAAATAATTAGGTGGTAGAGGTGTGTGATTCAGGTGATTTTGAATTTGTAGGTTGGTGTTTTGGGTTTTTTGGGATTGCAAGTAAGTGCCCTACCTATCCTTTTTATTTTGGTGTTTGGGCCCCAACGTTTGCATCCCCTATTTTCTGTCGTGTCAGTATTTTCATTTGTCTAACCGCCCTTACATGTTTGGGGGGTTCCTTGTTCTTTGGGATCTGCTCCGGGGCAGATGCTTTCTTTTTATCTTTTGGTGTAGTTAGTTTTCAGGCTTGGACGGAGGGTCTTGGAAAGTAGGAACCTCCACGGCGCCTTAGTTGGGGGTTGCAGGGGTACGAATCTCATGATTCCAACGGGTGTATTGCCTTTTTTACCGGCACCCTCAGACCGTAACTTTAACACCCCATATCTTATTTCCTCCTTATTTCACATGCCCCCCTCATCTGGCCCCTCCCATTTCATCAAGCCTGCTACACCACTCCCCCACAAATTTTTCCCCCCCCACAAGCCGCCCAAATCACCTCCCCCCTCATTTCATAAGCCCCTATCGCTGCCCCCCCTTTTCACCTCCCATCACATCATGCCGCCCCCTCATCTTCTCCCATCTCAAGCCCGCCCATTATCATCAAGCCGGATTATCATCTTTCTCCCCACTCATCAAGTCTCCCCTTTTCAGCAATGCCTGCCATCACATCTTTCCCCATATCATAATGCCCGGGGCCCTCTTTTTTTCTCCCTCTCAATTTTTTCCGCCCATCATACTTTCCCCCCATAATGCTGCCCTTTTCAATGCCGCCCCTTTTTTATCATCTTTCCCCATATATCAAGTCTCCCCCTTTTTAGCAATGCTGCCCTCATCACTTTCCCCCCCCATCAATGCCGCCTCTTTTTCCCCCTCTCAATGCCCCCCCTTTTATCAAAAATGCCCTCATCACACACGAAGCCCCCAAAACTCTCTCGCATTAACCCCCAAAATACACCACACACACACACCCACACACAAAAAAAAAAAGCACCCCCTACTAACCCCACAAACGGACAACAGTTTACCGTCTGGCGTCCCGCGCTTCCCCCCCCAGCGGGGCCCTGAATGTGAGTCATTCAGCGGCGTGCTGTGAGAGGAAGGGGGAGAGGAAGGAGAGGTAAGTATTGGCCCCTGTGCCGGGGCCCTGAGCAGGGGGGGGGGGGGGGGGGCCGTGGCGGGCGGGACACCCCTCCCCGCTAACGGGGGCCCGGGGGGGGCCAGAGCGAGGGGCCCCCCCCTGCTAGGGCCCGGCATTGCCCCCGGGGTGCCCCGGGGCTGACGCCGGCCGATGTAATTACTGTAATACATTATTTATAATATATATCCCCCTATCACATTTATTTTTTATATATATTTATTAAGTTTCACTGACTTTATATATCTATGTTTTACAGTATATCTATCTAAA